>JAOBAT010116967.1:5626-36933 GCA_026413305.1 Hydrozoanthus tunicans
ACCCGCCGACGAAAGGTAGTTCTGGTTACTATCTGTCTGGTAGGTATCCATTCAGGTAATGGTAGTTCTAGTTACTAATTAAATACTGTTGGTACCCATCATATTCAGTTTACTATTTGTCTGATAGGTATCCCAGTCCACCAGTGAATGGAAGTTTCAGTTGTTACTTATCTAGTAGATATCCAATTAGGAATGGTAGTAGCTGGTGTTAAGTTCTAGTTATCATTCTATCTAGCAGGTATCAACCCAGGAATGCATGGTAGTTCTAATTACTAATTTAACTAGCAGGTATCCACTTTGGAATGGTAGTTACAACTTGTTTTGTTGGTACCCAATCAGCTGTTGTTAAGTTACTACTTCTTGTCTCGTAGGTATCTACCCAGGAATGGTAGTTCTATCTTTACTATTTCTCTAGTAGGTATCCACTCAGTAGTCATAGTAGATGGTATTAACTTCCAATTACAATTTGTTATGTAGGTACCCAATCAGGAACAGTAGCAGCTGTTACTAAGTTGTAACTACTTCTTGTCTCGTAGGTATCCACTCAGGGATGGTTGTAGCTGGTGTGGTTGGTCTTAAAATGCCGCGGTACTGTTTGTTTGGTGACACGGTTAACACGGCTTCCCGAATGGAGTCAACTGGAATGGTGAGCTAGGCGATGCGGAGTACTTGGATGTTTTGAATTGAAGACTAGGTAGTTGATCTCCAAACTTGTGATCATTAACTGAGGATGTTTCAACATTGTTGTAGGCGATGGCTGTGCATGTCAGTGAGACTACACTGGTTTACCTTGGTGACAGCAACTACTATCTAAAGCAGAGAGGAAGCATCACCATCAAGGTAACAGCAGTGATGTTATGATTGAGTGATTGATAATTATGGCAGTTAAACTAAGAGAAGACCAGTTCAGTATGAAATCATACAAATAAATCAATCTTGATTGAGCCGACAAAAACGTTCCATCTGAATTCGATGCCCTGAAAAGCTATCCCCTGAATAAAAAAATCGAAGTGAAAAATCTGATTTCTTTTGAAACAACTAATTTCTGACCCACAGTTGTTTGTGTTTATGTCGTATGCTAAGCTAAATCCTTTCTGGAGCACAAGATACCCGTCAGGCCAGCATTTATCTTCGGTTTCCATAGTAATAAGCGGATGGGAGTATTTGACTCTCCCTGGACAGGTCATGAATCCATCGCAGTTTCTAAGTCCCCAATAGAAGCTGGTACTCATTTATACAGCTAAGTCTACCGGAACAAGTCGGGTAAAGTGTCTTGCTCAGGGACACGACACAGTGGTGTGATGGGCAAGAGAAGGGTGGTACAGATTCCGTACTTTGAGAAACTCAGGGTCAAATTTTTTAAATTGTTAAACCGATTTTCAATACTTGCCAATTTGTTACTGGGGCAATTTCAACTACTTACAAAAGCCGATACTGTTCTCTCTCTACTACTCCACAACTAGTCAATAACTTTTTCGTTGTTGAAAATCTGAAACTGGATTTTTTTGTTTGCCGCCTGGCATTTTCCTCCGACTTTTGTTGGTGATAGGGCAAGGGAGGAATGAAGACTTACTGGTTGCTAGGGAAACTGGACCCAGACGCCGGCTATGGCGAGGGGGGCCAACTTCAGCCTATGTGTCCTTTCACGTCGTTAAGGAGTGAGGGGTCCTCTATAGGTTTGATGACTCCGGAGGAAAGAATGTCGGTCTTATCGGAGGAAGCGGCTTTGCTACCTCAGAACGAGAAGCTCCGCGCTCTTGACACGGAAGGTAAAAATGTTTAAGAGCTTATGAAGATGCGTTAGTAGTTGGAGAAAACACGTCATTAACAAGTACAGTACACACACAAATAACTATTAATAAAGGCTGAGTGAACCAAAAGTTCCAACAACAACAACTTTGTTCTTGTGTCAATATAATTAGACTTAGCATTTCTACTAGTAGGGGACACAATAAACACCATATATAGTCAATTTAAAAAATTGAAAAGTCTAAATACTTTGTGACACTAACAAAACTACAAGATACATAAAAAGTAAAAGTTTATCTATCATACAAATATTTTAGAATTAACAGATTTTGAACAGATAATTAAATCACAAACAATTAAAATTTTGGAGTTGATATGTTTGCAAACTTTGCTCAGTCCTTGCCGAGATTTAGTTAATTGTACAGCCTTCGTCCACCACACCAAATCTCCCAGGTGGGGTTGTTTAATGGTTGGTTAACTTTAACACTGGATTGAGCCAAAATTCAATCAGTAAGTTTTGTCTCTATGGAAAGGTTCACTGTTCTTATAAAATACTGTATTGATTTTCACAGAAAAAACTTGTCAATTTCAAAGCTGCAGCTCAATTTAGTCTCTGCAAGGTTCAAAACACTAATGTGGTTGGAAGTTAGAAGAAATTGGCCTTTGAAATCTTATTCGGGGGAGTTAATATTGGTACCAAACACAAAATGATAAAAGCAAGATTTCGACCTGGTGTTGTGGTATGGGAACAAATTGGAGCTATTGCTCTGCAAGTGAACTCAGCTCCAAGAGGGTGAACTCTAAAAATAAATAAGGGACTGAATAAACAAATAAAAAACAAAAAAAATGAATGGATAAATATATAAGTAAACAAACTAAACAAACAATGAAATAAATATTAAATTAATATGAATGAACGAATAAATAAATGAAATCTTACCATAATTGTTTGACACAGGTAGACCAACCGCTTACTATGCACATGTGCCTCACACTCCGAAAGAGGCATTCGCAGAGTCAGTTAGACAGTGGGACCAGGTCACAGGCCCCACAAACGGAGAATGGAACAACCATAAAAAGAAAGGCTACAAGGAGAACGGGACCGAGAGCACAAATGGGTCAAGCAAAGAATCAAGAAGATCTGCGATTACATCTCTGTGTAATATTCTTTAATTTATCTTTCATATATGGCCTGGGTTCGATTCCCTAATGTGCTAACAAATACACCTTCGTGTCTTTTTGGATAAGGACGTTAAACTGTAGGCCTTTGGATTCCTAATTGGGTTGTAAAACCTGTTAGGTATTTCAAGTGAAAGGTATTATTTATAAAGTAGTTAATTTATTAACCTCCATCTTCTCCCTATAAACCTCACACAAAAAAGACACTTGGTAATGAGAAAATACAAGTTCATCAAAATGATTTATAATCTATGGATGATGTGAGGCTAAACTCTCTTAAGCTGGTAATAAAAATAGTAACTAGATTTCTAGTTGGGAGAATTCTTATTTTGAATACTTTTGTGTTCACAAGAATTCAACTTTCCAAAATATTACTTTATATTTTCAGTGTTCAAACAATTATTTCCATCGCATTTTGAAAATGAAAACGATGAGTTTACATGTCTGCCCTCATCTAGTCATTATCATTTGTTCTACAGCTTTCGTTCTACAGGTTTTGTTTTTATTGCATAAAGTTTTCCAAAATTTTTTCTAACGGTTTTCAAATATTAATAACCACTGTGTTTTCTGCTGGGCTAATTCAAGAAAACCAAGTCAAATGCATCTCACTACATTAGATATTTATAGACTTCAAGAACAAAAACACCCTAATTTACTGAGCTACATTACTTTTATGTGAACAAATAGGAGTTTTATTAGGAACTTCTAAGCTCTCACATGGGATTTGCAAGATTTTAAAGGTAAAAATTGCCAAAACAGTTAAAAATATTTATACTGTACATAGTTCTGTAAATATGTGTTGCAGACAAAAAAGTAAAAATGTATGAAGATTTTAAAATACACAGTAAGCTTCCAATGAGGCACTTTTTATGTAGCATACATGTAATTGAAAAGATGCAAAACTCTTTTATCATATAGATACTGCTGAAATAAAAGGATTCTTCCTATTACTAGAAAATTATATCTTCATCACACGTAGTACAAGAAGATAATATTTTACCTAGTTTTGTAGTAGGATATTGGTGTCACCATGGTTACTAACATGAGTAGCAATCCTAAGAAAGCTTTCCCTCAGGTGTGTCACCAGTTCTTTTAAAAAAGTTGTGTTTTATGGAGGAATTTTATCAGTATCTATAAGATAACCAGAACATTAAATGGCCACTTTAATTTGGATACAAATGTAATCTTCTCTTGCCAAAAGTGCTCTCTTTCGGTCACTTTTGCTCAAATGTGGGAGATACTTGCAGCACTTGAAGATAAAATTTGTATCCTTCCATGTAACATCTTCTATCATATGTAAATAAAAACCACTTTTTCATAAGCAGAACCACTTGAGGAACATATAATTTATGAAGGTAACTGCTGATCACTAAACACTTACTGAAACTTCAAACTTCACATTACTCACCCAGCTTATCCTTACAACTTGGACATTTCCACTTTGTACACACTTTAACTGCTGTGAGCTCTAGTCATGGGGACAGAAGGGGGATACAACAATCCACAGTCCACCCCTCTTTTTAACCATTTATCCTTCACTGCACCATTTTGTTTTTTAAGTCTTGGCCCGACACTGTGTTACAAAAATTCCCAGTATAGGGGGTGGCAAAGCCAACAGCAAAAAAATATGATTGAGGTAATTAATAATAGTATATTATTGTTTGTAAAATGCTTTTGATCAGTTTTGGAAAAAGCGCTATAGATAATCTTAAATTATGTTTTTGTTATTAGTAGTAGTACTATCAACAATTGGGTAAGCAATATAAGAACAAAAGGTATGTACGTACATTTAACAATAGGGTTAATATTTGGTTAACAATAGGTAAATTAACAATAGATTAAATAGCAGTATAGCAATGATAATTTTATACAGTATTAAGGGTAAAAATAGAGCAAACAAAAGGGTAGAAAATAGGGGAATCAATAGGGTAATAACAAGTGGGTTAACATTGCAAGGGTGCAGCATACAAACATAAGCAGTGTATAGAAGATGAAGCCTTTAACCTTTTTTCAAAAAAACTGTAAGCAGAGTCAATAAACAGAAAATTAGACTTACAAGACAAAAAGGAACAAACCAGATCTAAGAGGTGCATTTATCCTAAGATGTTTACAACATTGCTGTCCCCACTACTTAAGGTTAATAACAAATTATTGAAAACTGCAATTGATAACTCTTCAAAACTTTTGCAGTTGCAGTTGTATTGTTTTCACTGAAACATTCTAAAACACCAGCCAAAGTGGAAAATATAAATTTTGACAGACTTAATTATAACTAAGTCTTTTGAAAATGAAAACTTTTAAAACTTAACTTGTGTAATGTGGATGTTGGCCAAATCAATATAATGTTCCACAAAATAGTTGCAAACTGCTTTGATAGACATCAATTATTGATGCAAGGGTTTGTCATCAACTCTGACTCAAGATCTTTGATGAAAGAGCCTTAAGTGAGTTTCCATTTATTATGAGCTTGGTTAAACCAGATACACTATGTGTAAATAGCTTACATTGAATAAACGATTTTCCAACCAACTGTTGTAACTCAGTTAAGTGGTCCATTGTCTCACTGTACATGTGGGGGTCGTGGTGTCATAGAACTTAAAGTCTTGGTTTGGTTTCTCAATAGTTTCTCTTTTGTGGGGTATTTATAAGTTCACACCCTTTTCAAGGGAGTTCAAACCTGGTTTAGCTAGCAACAATTTTGACTTCAAATAGATCACAAAAAATTGCACTTTATTTACCCCATACTTGAATGTTTACAATTTAATAAATATTTGTTAGTTAAATTAGGGGGATCAGTACTGATTGCCTTGAATAACCAATCAAGGGCTATTCCAGCCAGGCAACAAGAACTCTATTTTGTATAATTATGTTTTGATTGGAATATGATCTGGATAACATTTTATAAGAGAAAGAAGAAATGATAAAAGAAAAAAAATAGTAAGTTGCAAACAGGAATGAGAACATACAAGAGAGAAGAGACTAACATAACATAAACAGAATAAGAACTTAAAAATTAACTTTACAAACTTTTTACAATCTTTCTGCTTGTGTGTTTAATTTGCTTAATAATCTGAGACAAGCTTTTCCACTTGTGTGAAAATTTCAGTTAATAATTGTATAGTTAATACTTAATAGTTTAATATTTTAAAATAATAATTTAGAATGGGCTATACAAGCCTATATAGCTATATAACAACAATGCATTGGCTATAATATGAGTTGTATAGCTATAATTATAATTTAAAATGGTTAAGATTACATGCTAGTGCTTTCTCAGACTAAATCACTAAATTTAGTAGTTGCTAAAAATAGTAGCCTTATGTTAAATACAACAAGAATTTAAAATATTTTCGAGTCTTTCTATACTTTTTATAATCTTTCTGCATGTGTGAATAGTACAATTAATAAATGGAGCACAACACTGAAGTTGACACTAGTTGCTACAAACAAAGTAAAGGGTGAAGGACTGGGGGCCAAGTCTAAACCACTCTAGAGAGGGGCTTATCACAGGGAGCCCATGCACTCACCAGTGAGAGTAGCTGAATGACCCAGTGCTATATGTCCGCCCCTTCTCCCTGCCTTTGTACTGGGTGCCCTGTCTAAACCTGGTTTCCCGAGTTGAAGCAAACTAAAAAAACGGACTTTACAACATCAATGTATGCAACCACCTATCAATAGGAGGATTTTGTCATAATTTTATCAAATGGGAAAGTCTGTAGGAACAAATAATTCTTTAGCTGACAGCCAATTTCATCTCATTTCACAAAAGCTTTACCTTGCCAAATATCAAATGCTTTGCTTTTACCAAAAAAGGCTAGGATTAGGAGTGAGAGAGGCCTGGGGTCTACCCTTTAAAGAGACTTCTCATAGAAGCTATGGCTGGGAGTGAGGGGCATACTGTAGGTCTATACCCTCTTAAAAACTCCTTGCAGCTAAGGTTGGGTGGCCTACATACTCCTCGTCAACCTCCTTGCTTGCCACCCTTTCTTAGTAAACATAGTTATCTACCAGTCTGCATGGTGTGGATAGCCTGGGCACCACCAGTGCATCACTCTGTAGTCTAGTGCTGGGTCTAAAGTCACAGTTACTCCATCACATGGGTGGTACTTTCCATCACGTCGGAACTTGTGAAAAATCATTCTAACACAGTTGTGTCTCATATTCTGACTAACACTAACAAAAATACCAGTCAATATTCTCCCAATTACAGAAGAAGGCACAACCATGAAATTCATACAGTTAACTTGCAAGATGCAGTAATTATTTTCAGGGTTTGCCTTGACAAAATCAGCCTTATCAAACCATTCCCTAGACACATATCTTGGCTGACACTGGGTTCTATCAGACATTACCATAAATTTAAAGTAAAACACCCAAATTTTTGTATGTTTCTTTAACAATGCTTGCTTGAACCACAAAGATGAACAATGAGTGAATTGCAATAAATCCGCATTGTTTCTCTGGGAAAAGTCTTTTGATAGTCTACACTTGAGAGGCTGGTAACTGTAAAACAATGCTCTAACAACCCTGCTTTTCAATCCTGGCCTGCTCTCAATCCTGTCTGGGTGTAGCCGCCCTGGGAGAACCAGGGGATCCACTACGTGGCGCCAGTAAAGCCGCATCCAGAATTTTTGTGAGCTAACTGCAGCATTAGCACCTTGACATATTAAAGCAAATGTCTGCACTTGTTCAGGAGTGATATAGCATGAAAGGACAAACCATAAATCTACTGGATAGATGACACCAGTACAATGGTTGACCTTTGTATTTTGTGTCTTTTTCTGTTTATCCTTTACCTTGCGGCTGCATAAACTTTGCCGTTGAGACTCAGGAATTTCCTCCTCTTCATCTGCAGTTGTAAACTCTTCATTCAATTCAATGTCCAATTCCCACTCTTCTTTCTCATACCAGAGTGCTTCAGTGCTGAATTTGCCAGGAGTCACTTAAAAAGTTAGTTAAAAAATGACTGTTTGATTCAATCAATTTCACACTTAATAAAAATCTTTATTTGCAAGCCTACAGCTATAGAACCTCAAGCATCAAAACTTCCCCCACCGAATTTTAAAAAATAATGTTATGCTTGTCAAAAGCTTCTTTAATTCCTAGAGGTATAGTATTTTGAAATTTGATCATTTTAGTGAGAGCTGAGAGATTTCAACATGATACCCATTCACTGTTAAATTAAAATTAAGGAGAAACAGAAGTTGGTTCTTGAAAGGCTTTTAGTTAACAACTGAAGGTATTTATCCCATAGCTTGACACTAGTGCAGGAAAAAGATAATTTTTTAAAAATTATCAAGTCTAGAGAATTTAAAAAAATACCAATTACAGTATCATGCACTTTGAGTACTTAAAAAATAAAAAATATGAATCTTCAAATTCAACAAACATTTTTTTATGTTATGTGGATCCTTTTAAATGAAACATTAAACATTAGTTGCACTAGAGAGTGGTTATAAAGAAGCATAACAGATAAAATTAATGTTGTTTTCTGAAAAGAATGGAATTGCACTCAAATCATTTGACTTTTTGAAAAATACTCTTATCGCAGTACCCAACACTTTTCATAGAATAAAACACAAGCCAAGAGTTTTGTTAAATTTCATTTGCAGTTTTCTTTGATTATTTTCTATATTCTCTTTACAAAATGTTTTAATTCTCAAGAGTAATATTTAAGGAGAAGATAGATATTGATAAAATAAATTGTAATTGGCTGAGAAATGTTGTTAAGAACCACTACCATCCTTGTTCAAGTCTTTGCAGCAGTGAGATTTTTGTCTTAATTATATAACTAGCTGTGACACAATTTTGAAGCCCTCAGCACTGTGTCAGATACAACAAAGATATTCTTACTCATGCAAGAAAGTTTAATTAAGGGTTTTACCATCATTGTGTTTTGTTCTTGATCAAGTTAATTCCAAAAAAAATCAAGGAAGTTTCTCTAGCGCAGTCACACGGGTAACTGGCTATGGAGAATGGGGAAGGATGGGGGAGAAAAGGGGGTCCAAAAGATTTCTTTTAGTGTGAAATTTTGGCCAACGGATTTTTTTATGGTCTTTGGAAGATAACAGGATTTTTGGGTTAATAAAAAACAGGGATTTTTGGGGGTTTCATGTTTTTCTTCATCTCAAAGCAACAACAACATATTTGCAATTTTCTGGGTGTGCCAAAAAGGTAGGGATTCTTTGGGGTAGATGAAGCCTCTGTCGGACCCCCCCATCATTAAATACATGTGAGTTGGGCCCCTACAGCTAAGGAAAGTGATTGGTCTTGATTTTACAGTAGACTGAAATCAGATTTGATAACCTTAAAACAAGACTCAAACCAAGCACGTTGACCAGTAGTGGTTCGAATTGCTCACAACCCCTTCAGCCCCAGCTAGTTTATAGACATCAAACTTCTCCCTATATAACTCAACCCTTTTAGCCCCAGCCAGTTTATCAACGTCTAACTTCTCCTTACATAACTCAACCCTTTCAGCCCCAGTTAGTTTATAGACATCTAACTTCACCTTACATAACTCAACCCTTTCAGTTCCAGCCAGTTTGTCCTTTGTATGGCTGACATGCCAAGTTCCTCAAACATTTTCGAGTTCTGACATCTGAAGGGCTTGGCTATTTATTTTTGTACATTGAAGGGCTCACGAAAAATATGCTTAATCTAGACTACTGTAACTTCTCAAATACTGGGAAATAGATTAGTTATTTCATGAATCACAGCAATACTTTTGTTTACAGATCACAGGAAAAAAGTTCTTCAGTTCATGAATCATAGGATTGGAGTTAAATATCTTTCTTCAACCAAAAATGAAATAATCTATACAACAAGCTGGCTGTCTCGACTAACCTCAGGTTATTGCAGCCAGCTGAGTACCTTGTATCTGTAAATTTTATCTTTTTCATTTTGCATTGTAACAAAGGTAATAAATAAAAGCTGTTGAATTGTATTGTATTAGTGTTCATGGTTCATGGAAAAACCCCTTTTCGGCCCTCACGAAATAAGTTAAATTTGGTAATGACAAAATTATAATTGACCAAACAAAGCAATTAATTAGTAAGGGTGAAAAGTAAATTTCTCCCATACTTGTTCGATGAAAGTTAAGACTTTAGTTGGGAGAATTTAGCAATACATCATTTGCTACCAGTTTGGCAGCAGGGGAGTAGGAAAGAGCAGCTGTCCAAACTTTCAACTACTCACATGATTTAGAACTCCAGCTCATTCCCCTCGACAGTCTCTTCAGCTTATCTTCTGCATTCTCGGCATGAGCAAAGTCACTGATTGAGACATCTACAAGATTTACAGGCAAAACAATTAAATGTATCATTCAATATAAATAACACTAAGCTACAGTGTATTCACATCCCAACTGCATTTAGCTTCATAGGTCAGTAGAGAAACAGTGCATTTATAGCAAAGAGGGGGGTTGGGAGGGGGGAACTTAGCTGGGTTAAGGCAAAAAGAAAAGGCTAAGGAGAAGGGTCCAGAAAATTTTCTTTCCATGGAGAGGTTGTGGTTATTTTGTGACTTTTATGTTGATAAAAAATAATACTCGATCATGATCAACAGCTATTCGAATCAACACATACTGATATGGAACCGAAGTTTGCCTATCCTTTTTATTACTGTAATTCGAAATTCTACGAGTCAGTCGAAAAGAGCTGGTTCAAATTATTTTACCGTTTTATCATACTGCACTCACCATCACTTGTAATTTGCTTTGATTGCCTGGTTCTTTTGTATCGTTTTTTTACCTTCCTAAGTCGAGTCATAACATAATATGTTGGCAATGTGTTTCTCGTAATCCAAGTCACGTCCGTTACGTGCAAGTTTTAAACCGAAGCCTGGGCACAAACCAACCTCAGAACAGTCTGGGTACGAGACATTCTCATCCCCAGAGTCCATCGCTTCTTCTCTCGCATGCTAAGAGAAGCGTTGGCTCTAGGGACGAGAATGGGTACGAGACAGTACCTAGTCCTCCGGTGGCGAAACATGGAAACAAGAAATAATAATAAAAACCAATTTAGTGAAAGTTAAAGTTTTCGGGATTAATCTCGTTAATAACATTTTTGCAAAACAACATTTATCCATCGAAGATTATTATCCCAGTCGAATCTCGTAGGAACTAAATAGTACATTAGTCGACCTTTGTTCAGTTACGTTTTTTGTGCGATATTTTCTTTGCCAGTTGCCAGGAGCGTAAACAATCGTTTTCAATACGAAGGCTCTTTCAGCCGACCACACTTTTTTCAAAAAGTTTGATGTTCAAACGTTTGACATGTTCGAAATAGCACAAATACTTCAGTTTACATTATTTTTTTTAAGAATTGCAAGGATACAGATTTAATTCAGTGAGCTATAATATGTTTACTAAATCCGAAAATCAAAAGTAGACCCATGCAAGCTCGGAAGGATACTGGAAAAACGCTGGAGTCTAGATCTAATGATAGTACAGGACAAAATAATGGTATAGAGTTGAAAGTTCTTAAAAATTCAGTAATATGTTCAGTACAGTCAGTGCGGAATTAAAGTCCAAAAAAAATAGTCGTCCTCTATACTGTTTCAAAAATGGGATCTCTTGCATTGTTCAACAGTCAGGCATATCTACACATAGCTAGACTAGTACTGCAAATAATTTGAAGCGATGACCGTGATTAAAAGTTAAATGTCGAAGCTCGGTGAAGTTTCAAAATAGTTATCGGGCCGAGTTAGTTTGTCCTTAAACTTTCGCCAGTCTGAGCCTCGTTGTTCTTATAAAGTTGTTCTTATAAAAAAGCGTGTAGTCAGAATGCTGCTTATGTTAGTTTATGTTGCATTCATGAATCAGGAACAAACAAATACCATAATATTGTTGTATACTTTTATTTATCTAAAGTTTCTTTAAAATGCGGTAGAGTAGCCTCCTCGCAGACGTTTTTTGTACCAGTCCTTCCCAATTCCTCCCGAGGGAACTGGGAAGGACTGATACAAAAAACGTCATTCTCGTCCCCAGAGCCTATCGCTTCTCTTAGCCGGCGGGGCCTTCGCATGAGAATGATTTCTCGTGCGAAGGCCCCGCCGGCTAAGAGAAGCGATGGGCTCTGGGGACGAGAATGAAAAAACGTCTGCGAGGAGGCTAGCGGTAGAGCGGAATCATGGGCAAATGCGTAATTCACCCGCAAAATGTGCAAGAGTTGGCATCTCCGTATGTATAATTAAAGGGACTCCAGTGTAGGGATTAGGAACAACTACAAGTCGAGGGACTGGGCACAAACGTGTCTTGAGCTGTCAAGAGAGAAGCACTCTTTCGTTAATTCTAAAGTTCAACACAATATCCACAATGATACCTTCTTTATTTTTTTGGTTTTTGCTGTACTTCGATATTTTTTCGTGTCGGTATAATCCATGAAACTACCAAACGTAAGATGACTGATATTTCGATTATCAGTACGTGGTTTTGAAACGAAACGAGCTGGAAAGTCCGTTTCAACCAAATCACAATTTCTATAAACTGCTCTAATTCTCGACAAACGAGTGTCGTTACATAAAGACCTAAGAAATCTGGCATTGCTTTTTCTCTGCCAAAGAACCAACGGCAAATCTCTTCATCCCAAAACGGAATCAAAATTACGTGCACATATTGTTGGATGTGAGAAATTTTAGACTTTGAAAATTCTTTTAAATATCGCGTAAGTTTTCGTGCGTGGAAACACTGAAACTTATGTTCGAGATATAAGCACATGAGTGACGATCTCTTTTTAAGAACGTTTAAGTTGCCGTTCGAATCAAAATCGTACTGAGTGAACGAACTAACAGCTCTCAAAAGTAAATCTCGTTCCGGCATTGCGAAACGATCACTTTTTCCCGACCAGACGTTTTTGCAAACTTTACAGCAGTCACTAACATGAATTTCCCCAGTAATCACAACCCTAATAATCAGAGGTCTAACCTTATCTTTCGCCAGCGCTATTTCGTCTTCTTCTCTTCTTCTTCCTTGAGCGATCAAGTCATGCCTAAACTTTTTCCCGCAACACATTATATAGAGGCCCCTCCCAAACCACCTGGCTTCCCATTGGCTGGTTCATTGGCCTAAAACAATACTGTCTTTTGATTGGAGTAATCAATGCTGCAAAAGTATTTTCGATGCTTTGGAGTAGAAACCCCCACTCCATCCACTTGCTTCCTATTGGCTGGTCATTAAAAATACTCTGTTCTGATTGGAGTATTCAATGCTGAAAAAAAAATTTCGATCCTTTGAAAGTTCAAGCTTCTGAATAGAAATCCCTCCCCCTCATCTTGCTTCTTATTGGTTGGTCGTTACAAAAACCCCGTTCTGATTGGACCATTCAATACTGCAAATACATTTTCGATCCGCTGAAGGTTCAAGCTCTAGAATTTCCCACGCGCTGCCAAAATAAATTGTAACATATTTCAGTAACAGGGCAACACTTCTTCATCCCCTCTCCCCCAACTTGTTTATTGCAAGTGTTTTCTGCACTCAAAATACGTGCCACTCGAAATGGCGGTGCACCGTAAATTTAAGACCGTGTAACTGATTGGTCAGTAGAAGTTGCTTGAATTTATGCACAGAAAACCATCAAATTTGAGCTGCTGGTGTGACCGTAAACTTAACAAAAGACTTATTTCAGACCAAGAATCTTGTACGATCAAGAATCTCTTTAGTTCAATAATCGATACGGTAAACATCTGGTTGTGCGTATCTATATTTTTTATCTTTATTCTCTAAGGCCGCATTTGAGCTCAACCGGCACTTTTACAACATATTTATCTCACATTAGCATTTCGTTTTCAACAAAATCAAATCAAATCATCTCACCTTTTTCCATGGATGCCAACACTTTATCTTGAGACCGTAAATAAAAATACATATTTTAAGTAAAAAGTCCAAGGCCCCTTATATATGTTTTCTAATATGTCCACCAAAACCAGACAACTAAACTAACAGCCTTGAACTTACTTTGCAAGAAAGATTCTGCTAGTTCGCGACCCCCGGGGGAGAGGGGAGGGGGGTGTACTCCGGGGTCAAAAGGGTAGGGATGATCGTAGGAAAAGTCCCCAAAACACCCTTAAAAATACCAAGGGATAAAAAATGTTTACCCTAAAAAATACCTCTCACTTTTAAAACTACCCTAAAAATACCAGTTGGAAGCTGAAATTTTCCCTTGGTAGCTATCGGGTCGGCGCTAAGTCCCCTCGTGTTGTGCTGAACGTGATATGCAGTGATAAATACCGAACTGGCAATTTTAACCCCTAAAAATACGACGCTCATACGGCTACCATCCAAATATAGGGAGTTCGCGACACCATCCGGGGGAGAGGGGTACTTCGGGGTCAAAAGGGTAGGGATGGCCATCAGAAAAGTCCAAAAAAAAACCCCCTAAAAAATACCAAGGGAAAAAAAATTTCCCCCCTAAAAAACACCTCTCGGTTTTAAAATTACCCTAAAAATACCAATTTTCCTTTGATAGCTAGCGGATCGGCGCAAAGTTTCTCGTGATATGCAGTGAATAAAGGCTCGCGCGTTCATCAAAGAACTTTCTCATCTTACCAGTAGGCACCTTGCACGGACTACAGGCAGTCCAATAGCTTGGGGTTTTTCGACCCTAAAAAATACCATGCTCTTGGATTACCACCGAATTTCTTTTAACAACCCCTAGAAGATACCAGGCTAGCAATTTCAACCCCTAAAAATACGACGGTCATACCTATCACCCCAATATAGGGAGTAATCCCTCCCCCCCCCGACACCATTTAAATCGGCATTGCGAAAAAGCGAACACCACGTATACCAATAAATACAGTGCAAGAAAAACCCAACTTAAGCTAAATGACTCTTTTTGCAAAAAAAAATTATACCTTAGAACGGAAACTTGTTGCCAAGCCATCGCCGCCATTTTGTGTTACGGTATTACCACAGGAGGCCCAATGTAATGACTGATTGAAGCGCAAGATGACAAAAACTGATCCAACAAAAGAACTTGCAGAAGTTTAGTCTAAACACAAAATGTCAATTGCGAGCAAGATGCTTCAGCAGGTTTTGGTGCATTTGTAATAGAGTTGAAATAGTTTCCACGAAATTCCAGGAGTATTCCTGGACTCGTCGTCGTCGGCTCCTTTCGGCCAGGTAGGGTCTTAGTTTGGGGACTTGATCCGGTTTGCGGCAGCGTTTTTGTTGACGTTGGAGTCGCCGCAAGGACTTGTTGTGCAGCCACTGTGACCGGTGATGAACCGCGCTGTCAAGGAGGGCACAGCGCCAGGTTTTTCGGTCATCAGCTATTCTTTCCCACTTGGGTAAGGGGATGTTGAAACTTTTGCGGTCTTTTTTACAGCATCGGCAAACCGCAATAAGGGGCGACCAGGTTTTCGCGAGCCTTGAGTGAGTTGGTGAAACAGAACGGCTTTTGGCAGATAGCAGTAATTCATGCGGCGAACGTGGCCAAACCACCGCAAGCGACACTTCCGCAATAATTCAGATAAGGTGGGCATCTTAGGGCGGGCATGGACCTCGACGTTGGTCGCCTTGTCACTCCAGTGAATGCGGAGGATATTGGGTATACAGCGCATGTGGAAGCTATTTAGCTTTCGTTCCTAGCTGGCACACGATGGTCAAGCTTCAGTCCCGTAGAGAAAGTTGCTGAGGACAACCGCTGAATAGATTGACATCTTGGTGCAGATAGTGTGTTTCGAGTTGTTCCACGCGCGGTCGTGGAGACTGCCAAAGGCCGAGGACGCTCTTCCGATGCGGGATTAATATCAGCGTCCACTCGTGACGAAGAGGATATGATGCAGCCCAGGTATCTAAATGTCTTGGTGTTCTTGAGCAGTACGTTGTTTAGGTGGATATCTGCTGAGCGTTCAGCCTGACTGTCTTGCTGCATTACCTCGGTCTTAGACTGACTGATGATGAGGCCGAAGCGGTTGCAGGCAGCACTGAAACGGTCTATGAGAACCTGTAGGTCGTTCTCAACGTGAACAACTAGGGCCGTGTCATCGGTGAAAAGAAGCTACCGCACAAGTACAGAGAAGTTAACTGTTTTTTTTTAAAAGAGTTTTCTAGAACCATGTAAGAAAATTTTGAAAATTCCAGGAGTTCTGCGAACCTTTACCCCAAGGTGCTGATTTTGTTAAGAAAAGCCACTAAAAAAATCCCTCTCTGCCCCGATCAGTTTATCAACGAACTTCTCCTGACATAACTCAAACAAAACAAGTCATCTGTATGGTCAAATCTGGAAAACAGAGAAAACTACCAACGAGAAAAAGCAAATAACTCTCCTAACAGGTAACAAGAAATGGGTTCTAGTTAGATACTAGCGTCTTTGAGGCTGTAAACGTTGGAGTGTGCTGAAAAGCCAGTTGAGTAATTACAGCTTCAACAGTTTCTAAAGAGCGTAGAAAAGTTCTCCGCCATTTGAAACCGGGCCTCCGCCCTTTGAAACCGAGCCTGCGCCATTTGAAACCTGGCCTCCGCCATTTGAAACCTGGCCTCCACCATTTGAAACCTGGCCTCCGCCATTTGAAACCGGGCCTCCACCATTTGAAACCGGGCCTCAAGGAATGTGCTTTAGCCAAACGACAAATCTTAAGTGTACAATAAGGAGCGTTTATTATCTTTACTCCTAATTTATTGGTTAGAACTCGATATATAACAGATTTCTACAAATCAGTTTAAAAACTTTTGTCATTGATCAAAATTTCAGCTCGTTCACCTTAGATTGACCAGATCGAAAAACATGGCGGCTTTACAGTTTACCACAATGCCTAGCGGTCCTAACGTCATTCAAAGAGGCTCAAAACGGCATTAATACTCTTCCTGTTACAAACAACACTAATTAGAAGCTCAAAAACGCCATAAAATTCTTCGTTACAAACAACACTAATTAGAGGCTCAAAAAACCATACAACTCTTCCTGTTACTAACAACACTAATTACGTTCAATTTGAAGTTACAGAATGAGTAATTTCTGAATTTGCAAGTGCTATGAAATTGTGGGTAATATACTGGTCGCCATGTTTATCGGCAAGGTCAATCCCTATTTTGTACAGCTTGATTCACCTACGAGATAATGAACATGCCACATTCATGTGTTTATACAGTGGTACGTTTCTATTTTTTATACGAATCTCCCTGTATACGTTGCTTACTGCAACTGAATAGCTTGCTGAATACTTTAGACTGAAACAAGCTAATGAAATACTCTCTCTGTTCTTTGAAACTGTACTCTGCAGGTTAACTTAACAACACAGTAAAAACAACAACAGTTTTATTGTCAGCGGTGTAATAAACTACAAAAAAGTCATATCGAGTGCTTTTATTTTGCAATGAATGCCAACTGTACACAAATATATTTTAAGGTAGCTCCATGAAGGAGAGTTTTTCTGTTATTATCAGTTCAGCCAGCTAAAGAGCAGTTAAACTGTTATTCCAAAATGAACATTTACAGAACTTGAATTCAAGTTTCGTTTAAGATCAACGTGATCTTGTAAATTTTTTCTCTTCCGTGAAAAGCTAGCAGCGAATGAGTTAGCCGAATCGGGCACTTAACCGTTATCCTGATAAATTTTTAAAAAGCAAAGTAATAAAATCTTTACAATATTACAAACTTTAGAACTTGTTGAAGCAACGGACATTTTTAGAGTCTGCTTGTAAAGACAAAGAAAATGAATGGTCACTTTGTAGGTTTTTAAGCAGTGGTTCTTAAGTTAGAACAACTCTTATTTTTGTTGACAGGATAAGGGTTAACACCAGAAAGGGTTCAGCAGTGACTTTTGACCAGGTTCCACAAATATTTCACCCACCAACAGGTTCTCGTTTAACATTCTCGTTTTGAAGAGAACGAGTTTTGCTACGGCATTTTAAACATGTTGTAGTAAATTTTTTCGACAATAAACCGTTTTTATTCTATCAAAAACGTTCAAGTACCATAGTGGATTATTCTCAGTTTTTCTCTCTTAAGCCCTCATTGAAAACGATTTCCTGTCGAGTACTCGTGGATAGAAAATTACCTTACTGACGTCATATTGGTGAGCTGACCAACACCCATCTTCTCCTTACGGCATCAATTGAAAACAAACTGAGTGGTATTTAGAATATGAAATTTGATAACCCGAATTCTCTTAGATAAAACGTGAAACTCTCCCAAGCTGTTTATACAAAATACATACAAAGAAGTTGTGAGAAACTACAAACTAATCGTTCGGCACTAAGGCGAATGAAAGAGTCAGGCCAGCAGATGAAGAACAGAAATTCAACAATTTTTTTCTTGATTCCATATTAGTTTGTAGTATTCAACTTCTAGTATTCAATTCTTCCACCAGAACAAAAACAAAAATATAACAAAATAGTAACAGACAAAAATACAAAAATATTTTTGGTGCTGTGCAAGACTTATTTTATCAAACATAAAACCGCTCTAATGTTGTATAACTCCCGTACCAAAACTTAGTTGTAATGAACTCACTTCCATCTGCATTTAATTAAAAACAATTAACTCTAGTTTCCTTTGCACTACTTTTGCCAAAAACAGCTTTTATTTCACCGAACTGGATCCGTTTCGAAGAAACTAGGTGCAGCTTAGAAAACTAACTACTCAGGGCAATCTTGTTCCCAGGCTAGCTCCTCCAACCGTGGGAAGGCTGGGGACGATACCAAAGCGGGACACCAGTTTTCGATTAAATGACGTGAAAAAACAAAACAGAGAGGAACAGAAACGAGTTCAAAGTGGTTCCTGATGTGTCACTACATTAATTATATTCTTCTTACAAAGGCTTTTCTTTTAGCAAGCTGAAAACTCTATCTTGTACAAAGTTCAAATACGTCATAAATTTTGGCGAATATAATTGGAAGCTAATTAAACCTAAAATAAAGGATATAAACATGTGCTTTAATTAAAATGGACATTTTAGTCTGTATGAAAAAATAAATTTGTATTCATAATAAATGTTTACTCGGGTACATTCTGGTACTCAAGATGAATTCAATTTCCTGCAAAATAAAAAAAAGGCATTAGTTTTTGCCATCATAACACACAAGAACTTAAAATTAAAATTTATTTCAAACTACAGTAATATCATTAAGTTCGATGCTTTGACATCAGCAACATCAAGCTTGCCTAAATCTTTCCTTAATAAAGCTTGAACAAATATTTACATGCAAAGTTAGGTTATATTAGACAAAAGCATTGCAGACTATAGCTACCTCAAGCTAGATAAAGATTATGATTAACTTTGATGAAGTTTTTTTCTACCTGCTGAAAAGTTTGTTTAACTCATACAGATAAGAAATGAACCATAGACAATTTAGACATAAGAACCTGACAAAGTTTACCCAGTTTGGCAGAGGTTTCGCTATTTTCTCTAGAGAAAATAGCCACTTCAAGCTAGAGAAAGATTATGACTGCCATTGGTGAAGTTTATTCCACCTGCTGAAATGTTTGTTTAACTCACACAGAGAGAAAATAGCGAAACCTCTGCCAAGCAGGGTAAACCTTGTCAGGTTCTCAAGTCTAAATTGTGTATGGTTCATTTCTTTTTTACAGTAGCTTGAAGTGGCTATTTTCTCTAGAGAAAATAGCGAAACTCTGCCAAGCAGGATAGAAAAGGTTTATAAACCTTCAGAATTTCAAAATTCCAGGGTTTTCCAGGGCCGTTTTTTCGTTTTTTTCCAGGGCTTTTTAAACCAAGAATGAAAATAATAACGTTTGTTCGAACACCTTTCTAATAGCTAATGCCGTGAAAACTAGTATTAATTGAGCTTAATACAATAATGACATGCAAATATTAAATCTAAAGTTTTAATTGTTACTTGAAACGAAAAAATGCATCATTGGGTGATTTTAGTTTTTTTTCCAATAAAGTTCTGTGAAATTTTCCACAGTTTAACAAAAAACTTCCCTAGGCTTTTCCAGGGGATACCAGGGATCCAAAAATTCCCTAGGCTTTTCCAGAGGATACCAGGGATCCAAAAATTCCCTAGGATTTTCCAGGGGATACCAGGGATCCAAAAATTTTCAGGGTTTTCCAGGGGATACCAGGGATCTAAAAATTCCCTAGGCTTTTCCAGAGGATACCAGGGATCCAAAAATTCCCTAGGCTTTTCCAGGGGATACCAGGGATCCAAAAATTTTCAAGGGCTTTCCAGGATTTCCTTGGCCCGTACGAAACCTTGAACCATATCTAGAGATAATTAGTTCGGTTTCTGTAGTTTTGTTATAGCTATCACACATAGTTTTCTTGAAACGTTTTCAGAACGAAGCTCCTTCTTCAGCAAATAGACTTTGAATGCTTTGAACTTGTAAATATCTGGAGAGTTCTATTCCTCGAGAAACAAACTTGGCAGTTTTATTCACAACAAGTAAAGCCTACAAAATCCAGATTTTACAGACATGTTTGGATTTTGACTTCTGCACG
This sequence comes from Hydrozoanthus tunicans, assembly GCA_026413305.1. Lineage (NCBI taxonomy): Eukaryota > Metazoa > Cnidaria > Anthozoa > Zoantharia > Hydrozoanthidae > Hydrozoanthus > Hydrozoanthus tunicans. Next base: position 25,958 of record JAOBAT010116967.1, read on the forward strand.
AAACTTTTCACCATATGCTGCCAGACTTTCTTTAAAATAATCTCACCTTTCCAGGAACGACTGGTAAATGTTGCATCATGCTATGACAGATCACTTTTATTTTAAATAATCTCACCTTTCCAGGAACGAGTGGTAACTGTGACGTCATGCTATGACAGATCACTTTTACTTAAAATAATCTCACCTTTCCAGGAACAACTGGTAAATATGACGTCATGCTATGACGTATCACTTTTACTTAATGGGCCACCCTCTGCTGAAAACAAATGAGTAACGATAAATCAGTCTTGTTATCCCTTTCAGTAACAGCTGTATCGGTAAACTCTCCCTACTAGAGTCCATACTTTTAAGTAAATAACTTTGGGAGAATTTCACTTTTCATCTTCACTAGTTCACTTGTATGATCAATTCTCATTTTCTCAAAAACAAATGGCTTGTGGCCTGTGTATGTAATGAGAAGATTGATGTTGGTATTAAACTTGAACTGATCAAGACATGTGGCGAACCTGTCTTCCCCCATGACAATACCTGTTATCCTAGTATCGAGCTTGTTCTAGGGTAAAGAAGTGATGCTTGATTGGCCGTGCAATCCCTCCCTACCCAACTCCCCCATGACAACACCTGTTACCCTAGTGTCGCGTTTGTTCTAGGGTAAAGAAGTGATACTTGATTGGCTGAGCCACCCCTCCAAACCAATCCTCCACAATGCAGAAACCTGTTATCCTGATATCATGCTTGTTCTTCGCAGTCACTTCAGGTTATGAAGTGATATTCGATTAGCTGAACGATCTCTCCCTACCCCCCTCCCCATGACAATACCTGTTATCCTATTATCGTGCTTGTTCTTGGCAGTCACTTTGGGTGATGAAGTGATATTCGATTAGCTGAACGATCTCTCCCTACCCCCCTCCCCATGACAATACCTGTTATCCTATTATCGTGCTTGTTCTTGGCAGTCACTTTGGGTGATGAAGTGATGCTTGACTGGCTGAGCGATGACTCTGAGCCAGATGAATTTCGCCCTGAAGAGTCTTTGTCTTTCGTTTTTTCTTTTTTGTCTTTTGCTTTAAACATTTTTTTCCACGACTGACTCCGCTTGAATTTGCTGCCGTCTCCCAGCTGAAATACACAACAAAGTTAACCCATTCAGTCCCAGTTGAATCGGTAAATTCTCCAATCTAAAAAGGTTAACCTATTCAGTCCCAGTTGTATTCGTAAATTTTCCCATTTAAAGTGATTAACGTTTCAGTCCCAGTTCTATTGGTAAACTCTCCCATCTAGAGTGGTTAATCCTTTCAGTCCCAATGGTATTGGTGAATTCTCCCATCTAGAGTGGTCAACCCTTTCACTCCCAGTTGTATTGGTAAATTTTCCCAACTAGAGTGGTTAACCCTTTCAGTCCCAATGGTATTGGTGAATTCTCCCATCTAGAATTGTCAACCCTTTCACTCCCAGTTGTATTGGTAAATTTTCCCATCTAGAATAATTAATCCTCTCAGTCCCAGTTTTTTTGATGAATTCTCCCTTCTTTTGCGGCTAACCTTTTCAGTCCCAGTTGTATTGGTAAATTCTCTCAACTAGTTTTGGAGAATTTGACTTTTTATCTTCAGTAGTTTCCTATGTTTGATCAACTCTCATTTTCTCATTACCAAGTGTTTTTTTTGTATGTGTTATGTAAGGAGAAGTTAGATTATCATAACTGACTGGGACTAAAAGGATAAATTGAATCCGTGTTAGCGTATGTGGCATTTTGTTATGGTAAAGTGCAATGGCTTAAGTCTGGTTTCACTTTAACACTTCCGGTATTACTTTGACATTTCCGGTATCACTCTGACACTTCCGGTATCACCTTGACACTTCCGGTTTTACTTTGACACTTGCGGTTTCGCTTTGACTGCGCGATCGGAAAGCTGGTAACTACTCTATTGTTTTCTGGTCCGTAGTCAGAGTTTAATTTGTGTATTAGTTGTTCAATTTTAATGTAAAGTACACGAGTATCAAGATCTAGCTCCTCCTATGAGATAGATGAATCGTTTTACTCATATTACAAGTCCTCCGCCATTACTGATCCACGAAACTATGCTTTCTACCTCACGGACCAGAAAACAATAGACTAGTTACCAGCCTTCCAATCGCGCGGTCAAAATGAAACCGGAAGTCATTTTTCAGAACTTTAACCAAAAAACTACACCGTGAAGAAAAATCGTAATAGAATTGCTACTGAGGTTAACAGTAGCAAAACAATAGTTCCTAGTGCAGCTGTATAAAATTCAAGTTTCTATGGAGACTGTGGTGGAAAGGTGTTGGCATGTCAGGGGAAGATGAAAAACTAGAAAGTCAACAAGTTTTACTACATCCAAACTTACGTCATCAGCGACCTGTCTATCTGTGCCAGTTGTGAGCAGTGAAATGAGTTGTCTTTCTAGTAGCTGGCGAACCTGTAGGGCAAGATACAGCTATTAAAACGTTATTTATGACACAAGTACTGACGGCGATTTACTGTAACAATAACTAAATCGCCGCCTGGTTAGTCAAGTTGGTAAGGCGACAGTCTGTCGTGCGGGAGGCCCAGGTTCGATTCCCGGTGCCGGACCTTCACTCAGGGTCTTAAAACAACTGAGGAGAAGATGCTGCCTTTGCTCTAACATCTGCAAACGAATAGACCTTTGCGTCTTCTTGGATAAGGACGTTAAACCGTAGGCCCCGGGTGGCAGACCTCGAAGGGGACCTCGAGTCCCATTGCCTGTTCTCCCGTTACTCCTTGAGTCAAAATGTCATAAACTGACCAATAAAAATCATCTGTTGAAACTACTAGCAATTTCATTGGTCGTAAGATTTTTTTCTTCTTAATGCATACAGTTTAAAGAGTGCTTAAGTAGCGGGTATAGTAGCGATATTTAGGTTTTCGAACACGAATATACAAGTATGCCCCAAAAGAGAATTTTAGCCAAAAATTAATAATACCTGAACGTTTTGGCTTGGAATTTGAAGAAAATAGGCAAACGCGCTGGCATCGAAATTATCATCCAGAGCTATAACAGCTCCATGTATTCCGCTCTGTCTCAAGTGGTCGGCGTATTCCTCCAGCCCGATACGTTTTACCCAGTCTATGACTCTCTCATTGCTCCACACCAGCACGTCTAACAAGTAAACACATCTTGTATTAGAAACCTTGAGACTCAACAACAATTAAAAGTTTTGCCCATTAATTTGTCGTACCGCGCTATATAATATATCAATGTCTAACATTTATTACAAGAGGCGCTATCGTGTAACCAATGCCACAATTTTACTTTGTTAAGAAACCTTGAGACTCAACAACAATTACAAGTTTTTCCCATTAATTGTCTTACCGCGCTATATAATATATCAATGTCTTACATTTATTACATGAGGCGCTATCGTGTAACCAATGCCACAATTTTACTTTGTTAAGAAACCTTGAGACTCAACAACAATTACAAGTTTTTCCCATTAATTGTCTTACCGCGCTATATAATATATCAATGTCTAACATTTATTACATGAGGCGCTATCGTGTAACCAATGCCACAATTTTACTTTGTTAAGAAACCTTGAGACTCACCAACAATTACAAGTTTTTCCCATTAATTGTCCTACCGCGCTATATAATATATCAATGTCTTACATTTACTACATGAGGCGCTACCATGTAACCAATGCCACAATTTTACTTTGTTAAGAAAACATTCTATAAATAGGAAAAAAAGGGAGAGGGCATGAAGCTAACCAAAAACTATACACACTATCAAAAACCTGCAGAAAAATTATTCTATAAATCGATGTTTAGTCAACGATTCTCTAATGAAGTTCCCAGCATAAATAGAGAAATTGCAATCAGGCATAATATATAACATATAAAGGGGTTTAAAAATATGGTTTGAGACTGATTAAAAAAACTTATAGAAAGACGTTTTAAGCGTAAAAACTTCGCTCTTCCTCAGCTATGAAATATGATGAAAGTAAGTTGAAATGCAGAAACACGCTAAAACACGGACAATGAATACAATGTATATTGTTCTATTGGAATAAAAATAATGAATAAAGTATATTAGAATGCCAACTCGCTAAAAATACATAAAAAGAAAAAAAATAATGCCTATGGTTCTAAGAGGGGTTTATTTTAATGTAGTTATCCCTCAAGTTCCTAGCAATTTTGCATTCTGGGTTTGCTTATGGATGATCGCCTTATCAATATTATTATTATTATTATTATTATTATTATTATTATATCATTTTCATTATTATCATTATCATAACTATCGTTAATACCATTATTGTACAATTCTTCTTCTTATTATTATTTATTGAAAACTTTTAATTAACTCTTTATTCTTCTTCAGGCGATGTGTAGACTTAATTAACTTTTCATTTTTCTTCACTGTGATCTTGTTTGCCTAAATAGGTGTCAGGTAGGTGTGTTCTCAACTGTGCATGTTGTCTTGAAAGGATCTCCAAAGATTTTGATGTTTGTGCATGATTAAAAGTCTCAGAACGTGCGAATGCGATACCTATTTAAGCAAACAAGGTCAGTCTGCACAGCAACTGAAAAAGACTTTATCAGCAGTAAGCAGTCAAAACGTTGCTGTCCTCAATGACTCGCATCGTGAGACATCTGATTATTTTCACTAAGTATCCCCATCTACTATGAATATTCTCTTACAATTTATTAATGTTACTTTACCTTTTGGTTCATTGGCTGAGAGATGCCGCCTCTTGTCAAGCACCTGTAATCAAAGAAAACCAGTGTAAGTATAACTGTGGTGAATCACGGAGGTTCTTAAAGCCCAAAACTTTTAAAGAAAGCATTTACGAACACTTGTTGAAAAATACAGATCAAAAATGGCAAGCTCACCCTTCTATCGTAATTCAACAAGCTAAGACATTTGACACCACACTGTATGCTGTGCCTGTGGGGGTAAATTAGATATAAAGTTATTAATTCATCCTGCGTAAAATAGTCCCAGCCGAGGAGGACTGGGATGGAGGAGTGCTGTGGGGTCATATTAAATGCTGTGCCTGTAGGGGTAAATTAGACAAATGTTTCTTGGCAAAGTAGACCCAGCTGAGAAGGAGGGGTGCAAGGGTCACACTGTTTGCTGTGCCTGTGGGGATAAATGAGATATACTAACCCTTCCTGGGTAAAGTAGGGGTCACTTTGTAAGATGTGTCTGTGGCGGTTAATTAGACATAATTCATCCTGGGTAAAGTAGACCTAGCCGAGATGGAGGGGTGCTGTGGAGTCACTGTGTCATTTCTTCAAAATAAATCTTCACCTTGTCAAACTTTTCTAGTAGGAAAGTATTAACATTGAGAATCCACGGTGCGGAACACACAATTTTTAGAAGGTGGTCAAGGAAAATGCTACATGAAACAAATATCAAAAATTTTTCAGTTGAAATAAAATCAATATTTTGTACATCAAAAAAGATAACATGTTGTCAATGTTATTTGCGAAAATCGGCATTAGTATTATTGCCACAGCCAGCAAAATGGACAGACACCAAGACCCAGCTTGACTAAAATGAACGCAGCAACAACGGGACATTAACTCTTTCAGCCCTAAGACATTTGTCAACATCTAAATTCTCCTTACAGTAAACAAAAGAAAACAAGCTGGTTAGTACTGAGAATATGAAATTTGATCATCCACCAAAAACTCTGAAGATGAATTAAGAAATTCTCCCAAACTTCTCATAGGAATACTATGGACTTAAGTTGGGAGAATTTGCAAACTCATCTTTTGGCACTCTTAGGGGTTAAAGGGTCAATGCCAACTGAATCCGTTTCTATTCATAGCTTTTTTCCTTAACTGAGAAGAAAACCAATCCTTTATTTATTTTCGCAACTGAAAAACAGAGAAAAGGTTGAAAAAAAACTGCTTTGTTCTACCACGACTGAAGAAGTCGCTTCTCAAACACTTACCGGTGAAAACTGTCGACTAATTTCAAGTTCTTTTGGAATTCTTTCTTGCTAATGTGTTCTAACATCCTGGCATCCACCAAGCATTCTTCAAAGTGATTCTGAAAACACAGAAAAGAGAACACTTCAGGTTTTGGGAATACAGGCATGAAACGATGAACATGTTGATAATGCTACTATTTTTTGGGACACGTCAGGCATTCCTCAAAATGTCTTGGAACAAAGATGGTGAGGTGGTTGAGGTTGTCAAGACCAAACATGCATAGAAGCCATTGAAGTACAATTCCGTTGCTTTCCATGAGTTTTTCCTGGTATTTCAAACAAAAGTAACTAAACTCCCAGACTTACAATTTTTTTCCGTCAGAAAGAGCAGCAAGGATCAACCCACGTAGGTATTTCTCTTCTCAATTTTCGGATGGTAATTTACTTAGTACAAAAAATCTTTCTCTACAATCATAAATTAGCGATTTCAATTTCAGTGAAATGTTGCAAACACTGTTTGTTTCTCCATGTGATTTGCCCTGGAACTCTGCACGGTTATTGTGGAAGACTTTTTCTGGATTTTGAACTTTTTCAGGGAAGCCCAAGACATCATAAATACTAACAATGGTGAGAGTTACGTCTCTTTTACCTGTCTTATATAAGGGGTCAAAGTTCAGCGAAAATCTAGCTTTTCCTCACCTAAAATTTCCCAAAAGATCCCAGACCCACCTCGTTGGAGCTTTGCTCTGTTGTGACTGTCCCTCACTGAGTTTTTTTTCTATTTTTTTTCCTTTTTTCTATTTGAACTAACTATTTTTAACCATTTTTTTCTATATGTCATGTACTCAGTGAAAGCCTAATAAATAAGTAAATTCCAGACACACGTAAGGAGCCCAGATTAGTTTGCTTTGAGCTAAATAAAGTAAAGTAATGATATGTACATCATATCATGTCATGCTCCACCATACAACTTCTAACACTAACTGATAAAACAAAGCAACCAAAGAAGATGAAAACCCAAATTCTCCTCAACAGTTAACACGAACTGCATTGATTGGAGTTGAGAGTGTTTATCATTAAATCATTTAGCTAAGATAGAAAAAAAAGTCTCACCTTAAACTGTGGAAGGCCTATACTTGGTAACCACTCATTTGCCACCCAATCGTGGTTCATTTCCCCATAAACTAGGGACTGGAGAGAAACATTGGACAACTTATAAGAATTTTAAACCTGGTCTAACCGTCTGGGGAATACTAACAAACGGAAAAATTCATAAAATGAAACGAGTTGTGATGAATTAAGTTGGTGCACCTCCTCTATGATCATTTTTAGCCCTAATTGCCTGTAATTTGGAACAGTGACAGGGACGGTAAGGGGAGAATTTAGGTGAGCTGGGATGAGGGTGGGAGTGGGGTAGAGGGCTTTAATTTATATAATAATGAAAAGTTTTTGGAGAATTTTACATTGTCTCAATGCTCTTACAATGATTTATTGTTGACTTTTGGTTTTGAGGTTCTTAGATTGTCCACTATATACGGCTCACATTAATATTCATTAAGAGTTGCCCTCGGTTAGTAGTTGACAGACTACAACACCGGGATCACCCTACTCTTTTCCGATAAGTGTTGTGGGTTCTTTTTCAAAAGTTCCCCGATAGGATATTGAGAGCCTGGGCAACGATTTTATCGTCTAATTTCTGAGAGCAGATGGAAAAACTGAAGCCAAATGAAAGTTATCTTTACACACTCAAAACCTTTCCTTTGTCAATCCCAAGACCCAACTTATCTAGCTTGATTTTCCAGACATAACCTCATCTCTTTCATTTCATTGACAAACAGCAACCCTTTTGGACCCCAGCTCTTCTTAAACAACTATACATATTCTTCATTTTCTACGATTAAATTTAAAATATAAATTTTAAAAACTTTACGGTTTTTACACGTATAAATTTTTTCCCCCGTAAATCTTAACGTTTCGACCGCACTTAACTTGTGTTGGCCTTCATCAGAATAAAGAGAATTAGAATAAAGAAAGATATATGCACAGTGATATGCATTATAACGAATAAAATTGTAAGAACAAAGGTATAATTCAGGTGTAAAAACTTGATCCATGTGGGAATTAATTTAAAAGAGTCATCTCTATTAAAATTATTTTTTTGTTTTTGTATCTCTACCGCTTCTTTTATAATTCTTGGGATATATTTTTCTGGTATGATTAAATTTCCTTACATTTCTGTTGGTGCGAGGTGACGATGGACTTGTCAGGGTTACTATCTCCTGTACGGCCAGCCTAAGCTTCAAACGGTGGAGTGGGTTGGAAATTCCAATCTCATGCTGGATTTCAGTATCTGATAACGCCTACAAACACGCGAAATATCTCATTATAAATCCTTCAGCTGAACCATTTCACTTCCTGCTTTTAGAAGCCCAAGATATTTACAAAACATAAAAATCATCAACTTTTGGATTTTGTTGAAGTTGCAGTTGTTTGATGATTCTATGCTCAATTAAATTAATCTTCTTGTTCTAAAATGTTTCAAACACGAAATATCTCATTATAAACCCTTCACTTGAACTTTTTCACTTCCTGCTTTTAGAAGCCCAAGATATTTACAAAACATAAAAATCATCAACTTTTGGACTTTGTTGAAATTGCGGTTGCTTGACGATTCTATATTCAATTAAATTAATCTTCTTGTCTTGAAATGTTTCAAACACTGGTTCAAAAATAGTTTAGAACCTCGAACTTAAAATGTATTACTCCGCTGCAGTATTCAAGAACCTAACACATTTTACATCCTCAAGTACTATGTCTGTATCTGAGAAGACGGAAAGCATAACTGTTTGTATAAGTTAGAGCAAAGATACCACCATCTTCTAAAACATCCAGGCATTCTCATCTATGATAAATTGGATTTAGATTTTACATGCACCGATAAACTGATTGAACTTGAGTGCACAAAACAGTGTCAAGTGATGTGACGAAAGAAAGCTGCAGAGTACTTGGAGAGGCCTGAGTTCGAGTCCGGGACTTTATGCATAGATATTTTGAGCCAAGCTATCAAGATGCTCAAATTTGTGATTGTTAAAATGGACTCCAAAGAATCTCAAAATTTCATGGCAATGTGATTGAAAGAATGGAAACTTATATTTTTATAACAAAATAAAACCCTCATAAACTCCAGTTTCATAAGAAGCCAGACCACAAATTTATTTTGCTACAAAAAATGTTTGTCATGAAAAACACTCACCGACATAATAGCTCCACTCTTGACATTAGCTTGGCACACTGCAACGTACCAGCTGGGCATTCCTACCCATAACTGAAATGGCAATGAACTAAAGTGTGAATAAAATGGTTCAGAAAGAAACGCATGCCAAGTACAGAAAAAGGCCTAATATCTGCTGTTTACATATCAGTCTCTTTTTTTGGTAAACAATACAGCGAGACACAATATGATACATTAAAGTCTACTATTTCTCTACTTTTTTTACGATGTTGACAACAGATGGTTTTTCTTTTCATAACTTTCTGAAGAATAAAAAGTTATAAAAAGTAAAAAATTTAAAGATATCCTGTCTCAGTTAAAAAAACAAAAACGGATTAGATGTGATGTTTGTCCATTTCCACAGCCTTTAACGTGTTTTTTTATTTCATTTCCTAATTTAAAATGAAGCAGATAATGCAACATAACCTTCCTGCATCATTACTGTTTGCTGCATCTTTCTTTACCAAATTCAAGTTAGATAAAACCGGGAGTCGGCACCAATGTTGTATTTACAACATAGATTTGACCCGGTTCGTTCAGTTTTTAATAGAGAGCGTGAGCACGAGACTTCTGTGTTGCCACGGAGGCTAACCTCAAATCAAGTATCAGTGGTTGACGCGTACTTGCACACGTCACGCGGCCATGGTGATCATCACGGAGGTGAAAAGCGTCTTTGCAGTAATCACCACAACCGCACGACATGTGCAAGTACGCGTCAGCTACTGATATTTGATTTCCGGTTGGCCTCCGTGGCAACACGGACGTCTCGTGCTCGCGCTCTTTGACGTCAGTAATTACATATTATGGTCCATAACACCACGTGACTGACCAGTGGAATAGGTCTATCTGTTTCCTCTTTTGTGGAATAAAACTCTACTGTATGAACTGCTCAGCAAGAAAAAAGTTTCATTCTATGAACTAGTCAAAATAGATAACAAAATAGACATCACTAAGGTTTACCCAGTTAAGGTTGCAAGCCATCTATCCTGACCTAAAAGCAACTAGTTGATAAATGACTACCTTGGTCCAAATGCAGCATAAGTGACACTTTAAACCAAAAAAATTCAAATACTCCCTTAAACTAAAAATTTGAAACCACTGCTTAAAAACCTACAAAGTGACCATTCATTTTCTTTGTCTTTAGAAGTTGATTCTGAAAATGTTTATTGCATCAACAGACTGAAGTTTGTAATTTTGTTGCGATTTTCGCTTTGATTTTTAAAAATTTAGCAGGATAAGAGTTAATATATCGGTAGCTGAGCCCTGCTATTTTGAAGGCCCAGGGGAAAAAAGAAAATAGTTTGAAATAACAGGGACTTCAAAACAACCAAGTTCAAAGTAACAAGGTTCAACTGTACCTCTAGCCAAGCAACTACTGTTGGAGCATTCCACAACGCAAAAGGCGTTCCCGCTGCTAGGGCTTCTGCTAGCAGACTTGACTTCTTCTTGATTTTTCTATCCAGATCCTTCTGGCCTGAGCCACCTGAGTCCCCAGCAATTGAGTCCCCGGCTAGAGAGTCTGCATCTGAAAGGTTCCCCGAAGAGGGGTCCTTGGGTTTGCCTTTTCCTTTGGCCCCCCCGAACAGACGTCCAAAAGATCCCTTGATGCTCTTTTTCTTGGACTTTGCTAGAGATTCGTTGCTGCTGTTCGTGCTAGCGACACTGGGTAACGACTCTAGTGAGTTTTCCCTAAAAAGTAATAATAATAATAATAATAATAATAATAATAATAATAATAATAATAGTTAGCATTTATATAGCGCCTTTCCATAGGTACATG
>JAOBAT010116968.1:0-13874 GCA_026413305.1 Hydrozoanthus tunicans
TGGCAGACCGCCCCCCCCCCCCCCCCACTTGCTCATTACTATTGTATTCATCGAGAGTAGGGACTCACAAAGTGGCACTGCAACCAAAACATGCTGTATTTCAAAATGGTGGCATATGGCCGGATGATCAAATCGTGGAAATGATAAAACTGAATTGTTAGTGGCATGAAATTTTGTGCAGAGTTAACAAAGTTGTACCTTGCCCCGCAGATACTAGTTCAGCTCTAACGAGAGAAAATAGCAAAACCTCTGCCAATGCAAGCAGGGTAACAAATTTGAGATCCTGATATGTACGAAGACTATCAAAAGTTTTTTTGTTGTTGAGATTTTGCTGTATATTATGTGCTATGTTGTATATTTATTTTCAACACAAAAAAATATATATCAATGTATAATATTATGTTCGAACGAGAATATTTGTTGTGGTCCTGAAGGCCACACAATTATTTTGTAATCACTTGTCAGTACATGTCAACTACAAGCAAAGTCTACTTTTTGCTAAAAAAATCAAAATGGAAAAACTAACTGAATTAATTTTTCTTTCTGTGGTTCCCATTTCAACTTTTGATTCATATATATCCACTTTCACAAAATTTTGCATTGTAATGTACATTGTTGTACATAGTTTACTTTTGTAACATGCACTATAATTAATTATCTTTGCTGTAAATATTACTAGAGTAAAAATCTTATGAGGACATTTTTAACACCCCTGCAGCTCTTTATATTAACTAGAAAACACCACTTTATATAAAATAAGAAATAAAAAGTGCAGCTTTTGAGTAAACATCTCTCACTGTTTGTGATTGGTTCTAATTAAGCTAAGCTATGTCCTTTCTCGAACCTAAGTGGCTCAATTAGGGCCGGCGCTTATCTCCGGTTTCTGTAGTGTCAAGTGGATGAGAGTCATTGACTCCCCCTGGACAGGACATTAATTTATCCCAAGTTGGCCCTGGCAGAACTGGTACTCATTTATACAGCTGAGTTGACTGGAACAAAGTCAGGTAAAGTTTTTTGCTCAAGGACACAACTCAGTAGTTTGACCAGGGCTCAAACTCACAACCCTGGTTTACAAGTCAGACATGCAATTAACCACTTGGCCACTGTGCCACCAACTGCAGTTCTGCCTTGGATTAAATCTTGACCAGAAAATTCCTATCTTAAAATCTCTGTGTTCTTATTGACTGATACTAAACTGCATGAACTAATATCAATGATGAACAGCAAGGGCTAGGAGTGGTTCCCAACTGTGAGAAAATCTCGATACCAAATGAATATAATTCCAGATTTAAATACTTTATTTTTATTAAGAAAAAGACAAAACTGTGACAGGTGACTAAAATAAAAGTGTGTTTACTAGCATCATTTTGAATTGTGTTCTGTTTTTCTTATCTGACCTTCAGTTGACAATTTTACTAATAAGTTAAGAGCCTCCTTAATGCTACTGGGGCAAAATCTTCAAACTAGAATGACATATATATCTAAAATTAAAGTTTGACCCATGTAATTATTTCCACTGAGACACTTGTTATCAGCTTTTCAAACTTCGTGGAGAATTTGTGAATACATTTAAGAATTTGTGAAGATATTTTTAATTAATGGCTATTTTATTGTCAAAGCTAAATTTGATATGTGTAATATCACATGCATATGTATATTTATAATGGTGGGAGATCAATCTCACTTTCCCTGTCCAATTCAAATGATCAATGCGAGGCTGCACTGGCCCAGTATTTGATCAAGCGCTAGTACAGAGCAGTTTGGAGTCCTTTCAAACTATGTGGCATCATAAATAACTGTTGTATGTTTTGAGAGCTTGTTTTGGGGACTCAAAATGGTATCTAAAGGTAAGCACTTTTATCCATTTAAATATAGTTGAACAGAAGTGTTGGAAAATCCCTTAGAGCTATTAAAATGCCAATAAAAAATAATAAATGGCTTCAGTAGTTTTTTAAAGAAGAAAATTTATTATGTATATAGATTGAAGTAATTGACAAAGTTTTTCATGGGTAAGGTCTGAAAGCTAGTAGAGCATTCGTTTTACACAAGCTTAAAAAATGAAGGGGCCTGTTCTTGAACCCCCTAATTTTTTCAGTCCATTGTTTTTCTTGTGTGTCAAATTATTTATTATCCCAAGAGCTTTTGAGAAACAAGGGGTAACAAATTACCGCTTAGGCCATTTAACTTTAGCAGCAATTCATTCTAATGTACTATGCCAGATGAACCCGAATAGCATCTTTCTTGAGACATTTCTGCTTGCAAACACTGCAGGAAAGAGTCTTGGAGTTCCCAAAGGCTAAGAGACAGCTGCGACAGAATATGTGCTCGCATGGAAGACGAAACACTGCCTGATGTTGCACAGTCATCTTGCAGCCTGGGCACTTGGGTACATTCTTTGCCAAAGAGTCTTGCAAAATTTTTAACGTTGTGCATCTGTTGGTTTCTGTGACAAACAAATTAAATGAAACAAGAATGAAAAAAACTTCAGGATGAAATGTAAAGAATTACTTTAAAAAAACTTTTAGCATCAAGCAACTGCCGATTTTGACCGGTCACTAAAAACTATGATGAGCATCCAATACCAAACATAGGAAGAACCCCCCACCTCCAAGGGACCTGAGAAGAAATTGATTGGACTGACTGAACACTTAAATACAACCCCCTTGGGGGTCTTTCTCACATATTCTGATGACAGAGGGTGGTTAAAATTTTGGCAAAAGAATTACATTTTGGGTCCATGGAAGAAGCCAGGATTTTTCTGGGTAACAAAAAAAAGTTAAGTGTGAATGGAACAGTCTACTACAAAAACGATGTAAGTGGCTTTTGATGAAGTTCTCAATTCTCACTACATTAATCTTTTCATCACTTTAGAAACATTGGGAGAATTAAGCATTTCATACAAAGTCACATTCATCATTTTGCACTAGGCACTTCAGTTACTTGTGGGTATGCTAAAAAAGGTAGGGTATTATACCTGCTGTCAGGTATAAAAATAAACATGAAGTTCCTTCATAATTTTGTCAGACCCCTTCCCTTGTCATGAAAATGGCCCTTGGGACAACCAGTTTTCATGGACCATTGGTGTTTATATTAACAATGATATATTAACCTGTACTTTATTTGTACTAGTAGCTGACTTTGTAAGTTGTACTTACGACTAGTTGATGTAGCTCTGGACTTTGTAACTGAGGAAGCTTCAGCAGTTAATATTTGGGAGTCACACACTAAACTCTCTGGTGGTTGTACAGCCGGTGGTGTAAACCTTGTAAATGAATGCAACCCTTGCAATGCTTCTGTGAGTGCAACATCAAGGCTTTGTGACACTTCACTTTCATGGTCTACAGGGAGTGCTAACAAGAGAAAACAACTTTGAACACATTGAAATAAAAGGGGCCATTACTTTCAGGTAGCCTTTTTTATGGACAGGTAAAAAACGTTTTTAACTCAAAGTGGTCTCAGACAAAGAGGGCACATTTTAGGAAATTTAAAAGTCAATTCTATTCATATCGATTTCATATTCCTACATTGTAATGTAACCCAATAATTAAACAGTAAACAAAACAGACTACCATAGAATTCTGAAAGTAATGTTTTATATAATGCTGTTCTTTTCTAATTTTGCAGGTAAAAGAGGCCACTACTTTTGGGGGGAGGGCCTAACTTTTTGGGGACCGCTACTTTTAATTTTTCTACAATTTAATCAATTTTGTTTTTGTAACATTCTTTCTACATAAAAACTTGACAGAACTTGCAAAAGTCCTTACCAAGAAATAAAATTAATGGTAACAACTTTGCTGAGTGATTCAGTTTCAGTTGATTGAAGTAAAAGTTAGTTATTGTTTTGTAGCAGTGGCACAAAATAGCATCAAAGTACTTTTTTGTGTATTTTAAGTTAAGTTTGGTTAACTTTAGGATAAACTCCTGATGCCAAAGGGGTAAGCTATCTGTGTCAAGTTATTATTAACACTACAAATTATCATAATAACTACTGGATGTGAGTACTCACAATTTGATTTATTTCCTGACACACCATCATCAAATCTTTCACAACAATCTGTTTTCACCTCATTTCTTGCAGTAGAAATAACATGTGGTTTTTCTCCTGTACTGTGGTGGCAATTATTCAGAGGGTGGCCTGGACCACAGTTGTTCAGTTGAGCTAATTTATGGCCATTGTACTTTTTCCCAATTAAACTATCAGTGTCCAAATTAACTCTTTTCCCATCCCTTCCTACTGTTCTACCTAAGTTTGATACATCCAAATTTGACATAAGCAAGAACTTGTCAATTCTTACTTTTAATGAACTGTTGGGTAAGGGTCTATAGCTGTCAGAGAAAGTTATGCCAGTGAATGGATCCGCAGCTGGTCTGCCCCAGGCCTTTTCACATTCTGTGTGTTTTTCTAGTGTTGTGCTGTCAATATTGTGACCTGATGGTAAGAGAATAGGGATTGTCATAATAGAGCAGGTAATTGGGTCAATAAATTCTTGAGGAATGTCAACTGAGTTCAAATTGCTGATGCTTGGAACATCATCACTATGTTTGCTTGTGGATTTTACTTGCTTAACATCACTGAAACCACCAAAACTTTTAAGACTCTCCCCTTCAATCTGTTCATGAATTCTTGATACATGTTTTAAGACTTCCTGGGAGCAATTGTGTGCTGGTTGACCCCAGATTTCAATGCTCTTTAGTGCTGGGACAGATGAGCCAAGAACTCTAACGATACGTACAACGACATGCGTCACAAGTTGTAACGCATGCATATTGCGGAAATCGTACATTGCAGTATCTGATTCATTCCCTATCATGTGTGAGCTTTGACTTTTCAATGGCCTTGTTTCGTGAAATCTCCTGTTATATAGTGTAAACGGGGTCCCAGCTTCTGTAAAAACGTAAGCAACAGATTTAAAAAGGTTTCTATGTTCAGTCTTGGCGGAGAGCGGTGTTATATCATGTTCATAAGAATGTAACAGAAAAGCACTGCAGAGCGGGTCACTTTCCTCAACGACTATCTCACGTCGACCACATTTTACAAACCCCTTTACTGAAGAAATTCTTTGTTTTTTCCCTCCGGCAGGAACAGTTTCTGATTTTCTTTTCTTTCTGCCGAGGCTAGTTTCTGTCTGGCTTTGACTTTGTCTTTGATTTCCAACTCCTGCTACAAGAACTTCAAATCCACAAGAAACTTGTGAGCTAACTTTTGGATTAAGAACAATTTTTTCAATGTTGACTGAAAAGGGTAACTGACACAGTATTTGGATAGGGGGTTTGATGAAATGAGCTGCCATAAAACCCCTTGAGCTTTCTCGAAAATCGGAACTAGCCAAATTTGACACCTCGTAGCCATCTGAACTGACAGCATCACAACTCAATTTGGCCTGGAATAAATGATGCAGAAAATTCAACCGCATCTTCTGTTAAGGTTTAAATACGTTAAATGCGCTATCTTTTGGAAACTCCTTCCTAAATTAATCCAAAATTATTTCTTACATACTTTGTCAGCCATATTGTATTTGCGAAGTACGGTCTGCGAGGTACTAAGCACTAGATTGGTAACCAAGCCTTTACTCTTGAACTAAAATGGCGGAGCCATCTCAACAAAGTCAACTTTACACTAATGGCTCACCTCCGCAAATCGCTGAATTAGCAGAAATGTTTCTGAAATTACTTCCAGAAAAACATTTAGCTGTGGCATCAAAAGTATGCAGACTTTGGAGATGTATAGCACAGAGACTGCGAGCGTCGCGGCGTTATTGTGTCACGTGTCTTGTTATAAACCTTAACCCCAGTACACCGACTTTCGACTTGATCAAACCAGCCTTACGATTTATTGATGAACTTCATTTCGAGCCGTCTACCTTGATATTATTTGCTAACTTTCAACCAATGCAGAACTTTTGTATTCCAAAGAGAATGCTACAGGAGCTGTACAAAAATGGTTTGCCCGGCCGATGCTTTGTTGCAGGTTGCACAGGGAGACCAATAATAGGGTCAACATTTTCAAATATCAATGGTGAATATTTAAAGACACAAGAAATTGAAAGCACGAAATGTCTGTCAGCACTCTTTATACCTCGAGCAATTGATATTCATGTTTCTTCTTTTTATATTCCGCTTAAAAACAAGTACAAGAAAATTCAGGGTGTTCGGGCATTTCTCCCAGACATGAATGATGTCAGGTTGGTGGTGGTATTTGCACATCCACTCTCACTTGGCAAATTGACGCATCTCACAGTAGCAATAAAAGGCAAATATGGAGAAGGAGTAAGTAAAGAACAGAAGTTATTGCTATGAATTGTGGGTAGTTAAGGGGCATCCTAAAATAATGATTTGGCACCTCTAGTTAAAGTCCATTGGACTTTTTATAGATAAAACTATTGAATACCCCTAACGATAATTTGATACTGTGCACTCATAGTTCTTTATAAACCAGTGCGCATTAAAATCAAGACCAACTCAGACTTTTGACTTTATAGAACTGAACCTTTTAAAGTCTGAACATAATGATATAATATTAATAAAAAAACATTCATTAAACTATAAAACATATTGATTCAATTCTTTCAGTAAGTGGATAGAGTTTCCAATATTTTGAAGCATTTTCCTTGAAATCCACTAGTTAGCCACCACTGGAACGCCATCTCCCCTCTTGTGTCCAATGAATATTAAGCTGTGCCAAATCATGAATTTTAGAACACCCTCTTAGATTTATGATAAACAAGACAAATGCGCTTGCAAATTCTAAAATAGATTTAAAGTAAAATATCTTTTTTTCTTTCTAAAAACCACACGATACTGTCAATGCTATAATGAGCCCCGGGACACTTATTTATTTTTTGACCTTCCAGACAGGGGGCTTATTAGAGAGGGGGACTTAATAGAAAGGAAGGCTTATTAGAGAGGGAGGGCTTATTTCAAGATTGCGAATAGCCAAAGACAAAAATTCACCTGGTCACCATGAACTCAGGATTACAAACAGATTTAATAGCAATAAGTGCCTCTGTGTTCCTCCGTCTTTCTTAACAGCCCTATATTTACAAAACTAAACCAGATACAATTATTGTTGAGAAAAGCGACACAGTACGCCTCATGAATAGGTTGGTAACCTTTGTATTGAATTTGAAGGGCAGGGCTTATATAAAATTTGAAGCTCTAGACGAGGGCCTTATTAGAGAGTCAGAGAGGGGCCTATTAGAGAGGGGGACTTTTAAATAGAAAAATTGAAGCTCTAGACAGGGGGCTTATTAGAGAGTCAGAAAGGGGCCTATTAGAGAGGGGGACTTTTATATAGAAAAATTGAAGCTCTTGACAGGGGGCTTATTAGAATGTCAGGGAGGGGCCTATTAGAGAGGGGGACTTGTAAATAGAAAAATTAAAGCTCTAGACAGGGGGCTTATTAGAGAGTCAGAGAGGGGGACTAAGTCTTATAAATATAAAACTTGAATCTCTAGACGGGGGGCTGATTAGAGAGTCAGAGAGGGGCCTATTAGAGAGGGGGACTTATAAATAGAAAACTTGAAGCTCTAGACGGGGGACTTTTAAGAGAGTCAGAGAGGGGCCTATTAGAGAGGGGGACTTAGTCTTATAAATATAAAAATTGAAGCTCTAGACAGGGAGCTGATTAGAGAGTCAGAGAGGGGTCAGGCCTATTAGAGAGAGGGGACTTATAAATAGAAAACTTGAAGCTCCAGACAGGGGGTTTGTTACAGAGAGGGGTTTATTAAAGAGGGGACTTACAAAAAATGGAAGCTCTAGATTGGGGACTTATTAGAGAGAGAGGTTTATTAGAGAGGGGGGATTATAAAAAAGTTGAAACTCTAGATGAGGGGCTTATTATAGCATATAATATCTTTTTAACCTCATTTAGGGTAGATATCTTATAATCCTTTTTGCTCAATCGGTACCTGTATTTTGCAGTTAATCATTTTACCTCATTTTATTCAACATGTCCATTTTATTTAGCTTATAAACACAGCTAATTAGCCACATGACCTTTACAGTTTGCACTTGAGCAACAAGAATCGAAAACAAATGGGCCAATACCCTTTTTTGTTGGAATAATTATTCTAGACCTCCATTTAATGCACCAATATACCCGAAAAAGCAATTATAATAATTGTAGTAAGATAATTAGTTTATTAGAGTTATTAGTTGAAACCCATAATGTATAGATTAATTTTTTGTTTCCAGGTGACCATAGTTGGTGGTTACAGTGATACATTTCTGTTCCATCACAAAGATGTCACCTCAAATGAGATTGTTGGCTTAGTGTTAAGTGGAAATTTACAAGCAACATCAGTTCTTGTTGAGGGTAAGAAAGAGACAACAGCAGCCCAATTAGAGTCAATAAACCAAGCAATGAAAAGGCTACAAACCTCCAGTGCCAAGAGAGTCAACAGTTTTGGCTTGGTGTTCAATTGTTCAGGGGATGAAGTGAGCACTTTCTGGAAACAATGCTATATTGATTTTGGGACAAATTTCCCTGATACTCCTTTAGTAGGATTTACAGGAAAGGCTGCATTTGGCTGTGACATGGAAGTTTTGAAGTTACAAAAAAGAAACCCGGGTGGTCGAGATTTTTTACAAACAAGTTCAGCAGTTTTTTGTCTGTGCTCTTTGGGAAATGGTCATAAGATTCCTTTGAAGACATTTTTATAGTTGTTAACAACTATCCCCAGAAGGGGAGGTGAATAGGAGAGGATATATACTGAGATGCAAAACATAATTAATGTCTTGGGTTTTAAGCAGATTTTGAAAAAAAATTTTGTCCTGACCATTAAAACCAAAAAACCAAAACCTGTTGTCCTCTTCATGTTTTCTAGAATGGTTCTTTGATTAAAGCAATCATTTTGTCGTCTATGTAATGGGTAACACAACACCATTTTGACTACTGCCTCAAAATCAGTAGTCATGGATATTGCGAGATATGGAAGCCAGTCAGAGCGCACAAAGATGGATATTGGTTGCTTTGGTAAATACTAATTATTGTTGGATTGACCCTAAATTTAGTTAAGGTGCATGAAACAGTTTTTCTTTTTTTTTTCTTTTTAAAACCATTGTAATTTATATATTTAGTTATTTATACCAATACAAATTAGAGTTTAATGAAACTGCTAATGTTTTTTCTTTAAAAGCATTGTCAGTTTCGCTACTCGGCATCTATCACTCACTAGTCAAACTCTACTTGTGGTCTATTGCAAGTCTCACACTCTGATTAGCTACTCTACTAGTCTTTGGTCGATTCTCTCGAATCTTCAATACCAAAATAAAAAGTTTCGAAAATTTCAAAGCTCTGAAACCCATGATTTCCCCAAATCATCTTAAATGGCCCCAACTGAACCTCGTGCAGACACATACAAGTGACAACTATGGTATAAGTTTCTTAAACTTTATTTAAAGCAACATGTTTTTATTTTACTCGAAGGTCGAATGTCCTCTGTACCTCCCGTATAAAGTCTTACAAATAAGCTTGGGCTGCCTGTGGTTATACAGACCAACTCAACTGACTAGTACTAGAAACCATGGATAAATGCCCTTGTCCCAGTCAGTACAGAGTTTGCACCTCTTGTACAAAGTCTAACGAATTAGCTTGGGCTGCCATTCTAAAAAAAAGGAGTAAAATCTTTGACCCTATTCAGGAGTTATGGGCTTCTGCCCTAATATTAAAGATCGAATGAAATACCTCACATCATCAAAAAAACTGCAAGAAAAAACATATTCATTTTGTCTTTGTACCCCCGAAAAATACCGTTTCTCTAAAATAACCTTGAATATTTTAAATTGCAGAATTTGTTTGACCCTAAAAAAGGTGACGACCACCTCCACCTCCAACCCCCCCACTTCCTCCCGTAGGGGGTTCGACATTTTATCTTATATTTAAAAAAAAAGAAAAAAATATGTTACTGTTATACAAGAAATGAGATCATCAGGTTTGAGGCAGTAAAATTAGGATTCTGTTTGAACAGTCGTCGATCGTTGAAAACACTTCTTCTTGCCATGGATGGAGCCAGAGTTCCCTCAGCGGGTTGCCCTTACAGGAGACAATAGGTCTGGTCTTACACGAAGTAGGGCATCTTGCAGCATTTCACGGGCGGTCGCGATCATGGATTGTTTATGTGCTCGACGATTTGAGGGAAAGTGATAATACACGACTTCAATGATGACAATCTGGAAGAGATTGGACACACAAACAACTGGTGTAGGTGAGTACTCTTGCTGGTGAATTCTACAACCGTTTTGATCAACTTGGTGATCAAATCTCTTTAGTTCCACCCAACAGCAGAATTGCCTTACGAGACCCTCCTACTAACTCACGAACCCTTTACTTCCGCTAAGAAAAGATCTTCTCAATTTTCCAGCTATTTATAATTTCAATGAAGATGGCCCTCATCGACTGCGACTGGAGCTTGGAGAGAAAGTACAAATTCTTGAAGAGAATACAGGTAAGCTAAATCGCAAGATTATGCTAAAATGTCAGCTGAAGCGAGCTGACCGTCATGTGTCGGTATTCGCTTTTGGTTTTCGGATAAAAAGATTGTACTAAGGTAAACAAGGATTTTTTTGCAGTGATATGAGAGCACTTTCGGTGTTTTGGACTGTAAAATGAAGCATGTAAGATACTGTTTTTCAGAAACCCAAATAGTAAATGTTATCTTACTTTCGCTGTTTACTCAACGAAACAGTTGGTTGCAAGTAGCTCTAGAATTAACATATCGTATTTCGAATTCGCGTTTTTATTAATCATTTAATGAGCGGTAAAGTAAACGGGTGCCGATCAGTTTAGATTAATTTTACAGTTGTTGTTAATGTTTTACGATTATAAAGTATGTTTGACTGCGACGAAATATTACCTTATTAGTGAATTCGTTAATACATACACAATGACAGCCGGCCAAGTTTTCACAAGCTAAGCTGGAGTCTTTCACTAAGGTTGTTTGTTGTTTGTTATACTGGGCTCCGCATTGATTCGTGAATTTCTGATCACTTTGTGTAATGCTCTTTCCAAACCTCTAAGTACCCTTCCTAATTGTTACCCTGTTCTTCTCCTCCATTTCAGCTCATGTCAGTTTATCAACATCTAACTTCTCCTTACATAACTCAACCCTTTCAGCTCCAGTCAGCTTATCAACATCTAACCTCTTCTAACATAACTCAACCCTAGCCAGTTTAAAAACATCTAACTTCTTCTCACATAATTTTTGTTACTTTGAAACCCTTTCAGTCCCAGCTAGTTTAACATCTGAATTCTCCATACATAACCCAATCCTTTCAGCCCAAGCCAGTTTACCAACATCTAACTTCTCCTTACACAACTCAAACCTTTTAGCCTGAGCCAGTTTGTCAACATTTAACTTCTTACATAAAGTAATTTGTGCAAAGGTTGGGTGAAATCCAGTGTACATACTGTCATTGTAGTGATAAGGTGTGCTTTGCATTGCAGGATGGTATCGAGGATTTTCGCTGAGAAATAAGAATGTACAGGTAACAAAAAAGAATTTTTTGTGTTTTTAGTTTTAATCATCACAGTCATTAAGTATATAATAATAATAATAACAATAATAATAATAATAGTAATAATAATAACAATATTCATAATAATAAGAAGTAATGTTTGTAATGGTTTTAATTACGCGATAAATACCAGACTATGACACCAGTTTTGTTGCCATTGATAGGGAATCTTCCCCATAAGTTTTGTTCATATCAGTGGACAACTAGAGAGGTAAGTTGTGTGCACCTATTATGATCTGATGTAAGGATTTGTGCTCCAGTGTTAGGGACCATAAGCAACAAGAACAGCAATGCCACCAACAATGATAGAATACAGTAATAATTTTTATTATAATGAATAACAATAAATGCACATTGAAATGGGTCATGCTGGTCACATGCACCCAAAAATTTTAATTTAAAAATTGCAATGTGAAAAGCTTTATTTTGAAGTTTTCAATTATTACAGAGAAAAGAAAAACATCTATATTCCATCTTTTTCTCTTCGCATTCAGCGTAACTTAGGCAAATTTAGAGAAAGCAAACTAGCCATAATTTTAGTTGATTAAAAAGAGTGAGAGGGAAATATTTTTTTGTCAGTTATCATTGTCAGTGGTGGCATCTGTGTAATGCCTTTGGAAATAAGTCTATATTGATTAGCTATCATATCCTACTCATATAACAGCCCCTGTCTATTCTAACAGTACAGTAGAGACTAGTACAGTATGTAGTCCCCTCAAACAAGCATTCACTGTAATCAATTAATCATTGCAGAAGAGACACTTACATATTTAGCAGGCACTATGACAACAAGCAATGCAACTGCTGATTATTTGTATAGGAAATGATATGAGTTTGAGTTCAGTTTGGAGTTTATTGCATAAGTGAGTTTTTTTAGAAAGTGCAAATTTATAAATTCCAAACTTAACGAGAAAAGTTGTATAATTTCCTTTGTAATAATACACATGCATGAAAAAATTCTGAAGACAACTTGCCAGAAGTCAGACTAATGATGCATGCTTTTTGTCAAGTGAAGGACAATTTGTTTTCAGAACCCATAATAACTGACAAACTGCTCAGTTGCCAGCCGTCAGTGGACGGTTCGAAGCAAATTTTCAAAGGTTCAGCAAAGTTCGAAACTTGCGGAGGGAAATATTTGCAAGTTTGTATACAGTTTGTATTTTTGCATCTTGTTTGACTGTTAAATTGCACTGCTTTCAACCAATCAGAATTGAGTATTATTAGCCTCAGAACAACTGTAAATTCTTTATTCAAAATGCTCAAGACTATAATTTGCCTTATCATTGATAATAATTAAGGCTCTAAAAATGACAGGATGGCATTAGAAACAACCCTGACACTGAAAAAATCAACAGGGTGCTGGGCCCCTTTTTTGCCCAAGCTAGAACTTACAGTGGAACTCCTTAAAAATGGCTCACTTCACATTCTCACACTACCTTTACTTCAATGAACCCTTTCCTTCTTTACCAGCTCCCAAGACTCGTCATTCAAAGAAGACTCAGTTTTAGAGGAGCTGACATCAGTTTTGAGAGAATGGGGGACGATGTGGAAGAAACTCTACTTGGTAAATTATAAGTGCCCTAAAAATAATTAGACTACAAATATATATAATCCTCAGTATATCCAATCATTGTATACCTTAATTCCAAAAAGGTAAAGGTAAAAGGTAAGTTGATCCCAACTACAGGGGTCTACAAGGGAGATAATCTGAAATCTAGTGGCCTTCAGATTATGTCAATTGTAGTGCATACATGTATACAAAATATCTATTTTCAATTATCTTTAGTGAGTGGGTGTAAGTCCCCTCTTAACTAAAGTTGTTTTAATACTGTGTCGGACAGTTTTACAAGTGGTACTTACAGTACATACCATACTTATTCTAATTTAAGCGCCGTTTGAAAATAATTTCATTTTTGGCTGGCGCCTTAATGGGAATTTAAAAAATCTTATTTCTTCCACGTGGCACTTAAATTGGGGGGGCGCTTAATAATTACAATCAAATTTGAACTTTGGTCTTCACTTAAATCGTGCTATCAAGCAATGGAAACATTGAAACAGCAGCGTCACAAGTGGTCTTCAATTTGTTTAGTTTATCGATTACAGTACGTGATATTGTTCCAACATGAGCTTTCGTCTTGGTGGCATGCTGGGATGGCTGTAAATGTGATGGCACAAATTTCTTTTAGATTACCCGTTAACCAAATGGTCTTAGAAAATTTTAAATGTAGATGTTACAGTATCTAAAAAATAAATAGCAATAACGATACACTACTTTTACGGTTCAAATTAACAACTGGACAAGACGAGTCAGTTTAATTGCAGAAATCAAAAGTGAACAATTCAAATATAAAACCTGATCG
>JAOBAT010116990.1:0-13871 GCA_026413305.1 Hydrozoanthus tunicans
CCCCCTTTTGTGCTTAAGACGCAGGCTAATTCCGCTTTGAATCTTCGTCCAGGTGAATTCCTAAGTATTTTATTGTTTGAACTCGTTTAACGTGATTGTTGCCAATCTCTTCCTAAGCTAAATATTTTGAAATCAGTTGTCAAAAACACATGCTCCGTTTTAGTGACATTTACCAAGCTTAACTTGTTTGCGGGAAGCCAATCTCTAACGCGAGTTAGGTCTTTATCGGTCTTGGCATATTATTCAGCAATTGATAGAGAGGACGCATAAATCGTTATATCATCGGCACACATATAAACTTTTATATGCAGAAGACAACCAGGGAGATCACTGATGTTTACTAAGAATAGCAATGGGTCAAAAATCGAGCCCTGCGGAAATCCACATTTTACGAATTGAGGTTTAGACACACAGCCCTCTACTACACACTGCTGTGGCCTATTTGATAGGTACGATGAAAAAGACAGTCAAGCGTCATGCACGACCTTCAGGACATAAAGCTCTAAGATACCAACATTTGTTGAATGCAACAGTGCAGTCACTGTGGAACGAAAGGAATGAAATCCAGACTGGTTCTTTGATAACAGGCATTTGAATTTAGATAATGGTATAGTTGGTCGTAGACCCGAGGGTGGGGAGGGGTACTTCAGGATCAAAAGGGTAGGGATGACCGCCAGAAAAGTCCCCCAAATATACCCTAAAAAATACCAAGGGATAAAAATTTTCTATCCTGAAAAAATACCTCTCGATTTTGAAATTACCCTAAAAAATACCAACGGCTTACATGCCGGAGCTGAAACATACTAAACACCAATTTCCGGTCCTGTCAATCATTTTCTTGTATATATTTTGCGTGAATTTGTAACGATTCTTAACTGTACCTGATGAAGACTGGTACGGCCAGTCGAAATATTGTACAAAATATATTTCAAAACGTCGTGTTGGCCTTGCTTTTTAATTGCTATACTTCAATTTGTTTCAGCCAATTTGATCATCCATTGATCTGACGTAAGAAGAATCTTCGTAAACGGTTGCTTGCACTTTTTTTTATTTCTCCAGCTCCAGCGAGTAACAGAGACTTTTTTTTGCTTTACTGCTTTCGATGGCTTGACAGGTTTCTTTCGTTGCAAAATTCTTATCGTTGAAACGAGAGTTGATTTTTCGCTTTCAAGTATTCCTGTTAATTCCTTCAACTATGCTAAATTATCGTTCACAACTTTCAGTTGATTGCGAAGTAGATTATTTTCTTCCCGTAATTTGAAATTAAAATTTTCTGCTTCAGTAACATCAGCAGAAGATAAGTCCTCCTCTTTTACAAAGCACAACTCAGATTTCATCTCATCCTGACTTGCTCTAGTCTAAGAATCTTCAGCCGTCGTCCCAATGTTTGTAATTTTATTAGTTTCATTAGTTGCTGAGGACAAACTATGTGGCTGCCTACAGCTGGTTACCGCATAAATTTCATCACCATTGCCCTTGTTATTTAGATAGTCTGAAAATGCTTTCGTCAGATTTGTACTGCCAGAACCCTGGAAAATTATCTGCTTTGTAGTTGTATATAATTTAACTGTGCACTCTGCTGCTTTAAACGCGAGCATAATGTGATGTTTATCTTCAATTACTTCGGCTGAAGTAATCGTCGTGTCGTTCAAACTTTCCGAAACCAAAATCTCGAGTAAATCAATCTCATTTGACCAAAAAAAGTAATCTAAAGAACTATCGTACGATAATTACAGATAGGCAGACAGACAGACCTATCATACGATAAGTACAGATAGTCAAAGGCAGACAAACAAACAGAAAGACTGAAGACAGACAACCTACAGACAGAAAACAGACCGACAGACAGACAACTGACAGACAAACAGACAGACATACATACAAAAAAGAAACAGACAAACAAAGAGACGCACTATCATTGTCTGAGCTTTAAGAGAACTCAAACATGCGCAAGAAATAACAACAGGCTTTTTTTTATTAGAACAACTTTATAAGAACAACGAAGCTCAGATTGGCCAAAATTTAAGAACAAGTTAAGAACGAGCTGAGGCTCGGGCTCGATAACTATTTTGAAACTTTACCGAGTTTCGACATTTAACTTATAGCAATACAGAAATGGTTTGCAGTTTCTCTTTTTTAATCAGTCATTGCTTCAAACTGTTCGTAGTACACGTATATATACTTGCCCCGAAGTTAGTCATTACAATTTGTTTTCCAATACATGTATTGCAATACCTTAGCTTGGTTTTTATTCGATTTAAACCACACTTAGGAAATAAGAACAATTTAAGAACAATTTGAGGCTCAAATCGCCAAAAAATTAAGAACAATGAGCTTCGGAAAAATTTACTGGTTCTTATAAAAAAAGCGTTTAACACCAATCAAGAAAAAAGGAAGTGTATAGTATAACAGCCGTGGCAAATACAGTGTGGAAAAACGGTAGTGGTCATGAGTTTGGTTTACTGAAGGAACAGACAAATTAAATATGACCAGCTGGAACTCTACCAGGAAAGCTTTTCAGCTCTGTAAAACTAGCCTTTCAAATAGAAATTAAAGAGGAATGGTCTTGTGAACAGAAACCTATCGACTCGATGCTCAAGTCCTTAATAGTTAGCCGAAGGTCGGGTCAGAAGTTTCTATGCCACAGCCTTGAAGTTTTTGCAATCTTTGGTACCATTTTTTGGATTTTGGAATGCAGTTTGGTGGTTGTTGCACTTCATTACTCGGGCCGTAAGGCACTGAGTCAATAATTCGTGGCCGTTTTTTTTCGTCGTGTCGCGTTGGTATCGTGGGCTCGCAAAATGGGCATGCGGTTTTGCGTGGCCATTGCACAATGCTTAGCGGGCTGCATGTAAAAGCACGAGGCTTCACTTGAATTTGTTTGCTCTGTAAAATAATTGTTCTATTGCAAAGAATTAAGTAACGGCCCGAGTGCAGGCTACCAGTAGCCTCTTGTTCTTTATACATCAAGGTTTGATCCTGTCAGTCCAAGTAAGTTATCAAGATCCAACTTCTCCTTACATAGCATATACAAGCTAAGACCTTTGGTAATGAGAAAATGAGATTTGGCAAAACGAAGCGAACATCTCGTGAAGATGAAAAATCAAATTCTCCCAAACTTGTTCAATTGATAGTAAGGTCTCTAGATGGGAGAATTAACCAATACAACTGGGACTGAAAGGGTTAAGAATTTCCTCGGATATTTAACTATTGTTCCAAGAGCATGTTGGGTATGAGATGTTTAAACACAGTAATAGCCCGCGTTTAAGAACCCGAATCTTCCAATTTAGCCTAAATAGGTTCTTATACAAATGGTACTTAAAGCAAATTTAGGTTACCAAGGTTCTGAAAATAGGTTCTTATACATTCATATGAATTACATCTGAATTTACTACATATATTACAAATATCATTTCATAATACAGTATAAATCATTTATTTGCACCATAGAGCAGTGCTAGTAGCACTGTAGTAGAGTACAGTACTTGAAAATACTTGGGGAATTATTTGAATGGCAAACACAATAGGCATACAACATGGTACTTAAGCTTGAAAGAAAAAAAAGTTATGCCAAGTTACTTTTAAATAGATGATGTTCTTATTTCAGCAGTTTCTACCTATACACTTTTACAGCAACTCCACTGATAAGAACCTAACTTAAAACTTTAGCCTAAATTGGTTCTTATGTGGAGGGGGCTTAAAATGAAGATTTTAGCCTAACAGGTTCTTAAAACCCAGGTTCTTATACGCGGGCTATTACTGTCGGTAGCCAAAGAGGCACGTAGCACCAAGTTGGCTATAAATCATCTTATAAAGTTATATCAAACAAGCGCGAATAGAACAATGGTTTTAATTATATTCTGAGTTTTTAAAACCTATCGATGCTTGAAAATGACAGCTTCAATTCATTCAGAAACACACTTTAGCTTTGCAACACTACACAGTTAGTTTCCATATATGGTCAAGTCGTTGTATGAGCCTAGCAGGTGATTACAAAGTTTCCGCTGCTTTGATTGGTGGAGGCTGATGCAATATCCTGCCTATAATCACCTCACGCAGGGTGATTATAGCCGACTGTGAACAAAATCAGTTGCCTCTTGTTTCCGAGGAGGAAATTAGAGCAATGAAAAAAAAATGTTTCCAAAAAAACACCAAATGTGCAGTAAAGATTGGAATAACGGTTTTAAAAGATTATACAATATCATTACAACGATTTGTGCTAATTAATGGAAGTAAAAAAGGAACGCGCGATTGAGCAAATCACAACAAACGCAATTTTGCACAAATTGTATTCCTTTATTTGAGAGAATGCTTTCAATAACAAACCCAATTTACAACAAAATTTGAAAGTATGGTGGTGAATAAATGACTCGATGCCTCTCGAAGCATTGCGTTTCCGTTAGGAAAAAAGACGGAACTTTTTATGAAAGAACAAGTTTGCTGTCAGTATGAGCGGCTCTCGATTGTAATCTCAAGTCAACACTGGTCATTAAGAAGTTTCACAACGATAATAACCAATTGTTTAGTCCTGAAACAGCTTGCCAATGAGGAACAAATCAAGCAAAAGCAGCTTCCTGGTGTTTTAGCACAGAATCCACCTGTAGTTCCGTCAACGATCGACCATTGAGCAAACTCATATATATGTATTTACGGCAACCAAAATTATGTATACGGCAACGAAAATACATATACAGCAATTGTGCCCGCATTCATCACTGCCAGCGGAGTAACTGCCATGGATAAAGTTGTCAAGAGGCCCGTTTACACTACACGGAAATAGTGGAACGGATCGGGTAAAAAGTAGAACGGGTCGGATGAATCTGCTCGTGTAAACGACGTTTTATCCGTTACATTTTTATCCGATCCGTTCCCAAAAAGGACCGCAGCCGTATGCGGTCCTTTTTGGGAACGGATTGGATAAAATTTCTTTTTTCTCTCGGTGCGCCGTGTAAACGCTCAAAGCTCCTTTGGGTACCGAACTCCTTAAGTTTTTCTGGGCCAGCTATGTTTTCGGTACAGCGGTTTACCTTACAACGCATGCTCGCTCTTAATGTTTCATAGCGAGCAAAATGGTGGAAACGAATGGAAAGAAGAAAGTTAAAGCGAAAGGCAAGACACAACCGACAACTGCGGATGAAAAAGAAAAAAACTCGTGGAAAAGAAAATGAAATAGAAATGTTATTAGATATTTTTGGACAGGAAACTATACAACATTCGATTTTTAAGGCCAAATCTACCCCCGTCCGCGTACGAGCATGTTACATTTTTTGTTTATAGACTAGCGATCGGAACGCTTCATGACTTGCTCGTCACAACTGCTTCAGTTATTTCGTTTAGATTAGTTTTTTCATACGTTTGTATCTAGAAGTTCTAATATATTAATACATGTTTTTTTTTTATGAGAACCAATAAATGTCAATTTGTCATTATGGCGGGCTCAAGCAGTAGCGGACCCTCAAAAAGAACGATAATAAACAGTACCGTACCCGTTCCAGGTTATGTTAATAACGGACCCAGTTTTTATCCGATCCGTTTCTAACTTTTGCTTGTGTAAACAGTCATATTTTTGAGGGACCGGTACCTGTTTTTATCCGGCGATCCGTTCCGTTCAACTTTAGTGTAAACGGGCCTAAAATTGCGGATAGTTTTGAAAATCTTCTCTGATGGGTAGTTAGTCAACCAAACTTTCATGAAGCGGATGATAATAATATAAGTGAGAAGACAGCTGGAAATTCGGCCAGGCCTACGGCGGACTGTGGCAGAAGCCAAGTGGTCTTTGTGATAGCAGGCTGTTTAGCACAAACACCAGCTGGGCTTCTGCCACAGTCTGTCCAGTTCTCTCCTCACTTCTATTATTATCAACCGTTTCATGAAAGCTTGGTTGACTAACTGCCCTTCGGAGAATCGAAGGTTTTCAAAACGATCAACCATTTTGACAGCTTTCTCCACGAGGCACGGTAGTTACTCCGCTGACAGTGATGTATGCGGGCACAATCGTTGCCGTATATATATATATATATATATTTGTCGTTGCTGTATACATATTTTCGCTGTCTTGTATATATTTTTGGTTGCCGAATATATTTTGGGTTGTCGTGTATATATAGTTGTACAATATTGTCACGTTTGGCGCCCCATAAAATCCCCCGTGCTTCTATCTCGCCAAGATAACTTCGTCGTGGAAGCAATCGACCTTTGGAATCAACTACGAAAGAAAACAAAAACCATACAGATCACTTCCTGAATTATAATAAATTTTAGCAAAATATTGATTGCACGATGAGTTTAATGAAGGAACTTCAAACAAACAATCGCGCGCCATAACTGCAAAAGCGAATTCAATCGTGACAGGACTTGAGAAATTTATTGTAAAACTTACCTTCTCTACTATCCGGCTCTTTTAAATCTTTATGAGAATACGTGGAGTTGAGCTCGTCGAAATAACTAATGCTGAGGATTTCTAACCTCGTCCTCTATCCAATTAAGATTTTACGTCGAGTATTATATTAAGAAAAAGGCCTTTGTTTTCATTTGTCTCAAAATACTCAGCTCTTCAATTACAAAGTCAACTTCACATTTATAATTCATATGTTTTTGAATTAGTTTATATATTTTTCACCTAAATATTCCAAAATTTTATGTCCTATGTAAAAAAGAGTTTATAGAGACCATCTATGGATACAGAAAAAGAGGATTTGTACTTTGATTTGTAGAATAAATAAAAAGCTAACAATATGAATTAGCACAGTTCGCATGAAGCATATTATACACGCTTTCAGTTTATAAGAACCTGTGAATTTGGCCGGATTCATTGCTCTTAATTTTTGGCGACTGGAGCGTCGGATTGTTTTAAAATTGTTCTTATTTCTGTGTACGTGTGTGGTTTGAATCGAACAAAAATTAACCCTAAGGCATTGCAATATACATAAAATGTATTGGACATCAAATTGCTTGAATAAATCCATAAATTGCGGGTGTGTTATATTCAATTTATCCTCCATGAGTCATTCACTTTTTATGATTTTCAAGTAACTATCTCAGGATCAATGCTGCGAACCATAATTTTTTCTGTATTGTTTAAAAGTTAAATATCGAATCTCCGTAAAGGTTAAAAAATGTTGGCTATCAAGCGTTCTTTAATTGTTCAGTTGAATTTGAGCCATCTGATAACCTCAGGATTAAAGCTGCGAATCTTCTTTTTTTTCTGTCATTTTTAAGTTATAAACGTTTGAATCTCGGTAAAGTTTAAAAAAAGTTGGCTTTCGAACGTTCTCAAACTGCTCTTAGATTTTAGCAATCTGAGCTTCGTTGTTCTTATAAAGTTGTTCTTATAGAAAAAAAGCGTGTTTTTAATTCAGTTGTAGCACAATTATTCCTGCGACTTGGCAATGTAACTACGCTAAAATTCCCTGCTGATGATTTTTAAGTCGAAAATGTTTGGAATTTTTAACTGATTAAGTTTAAACTTTCTACAGTACAACATTTTTTTAGCTTTTCACTTTTGTCAGTTTTAACGAGTGTTTTGGCATACTTTGATTTATTTCAAACTACACAGCTCTACACTTACAAATTCAACTTCACATTAAGAATTTTTATGTTTTATTATTTGAATAATCGTGTGCTTCCGTGCTTAGCACTTTAGGACAAAGAAATAGCGGCTGAAATTCGAATTCTATTGATTTTCTCCTAATTTTAATTGCCACGACTTAGGTTATAATACGGGAAAGGTACGTATATATACATTTGCCAGTAAAAATTCACAGCTTCAAGTGCCCATTGTAAATGTACATTGTTTATTTTTAGATGAAAACAAAAGACATGATTTCATATGCGAGGGAAGGACAATCAAACAGAGAGAGTTTAAATTTTGTTGATAAGCGCTTTGTGTTTCGTCATACATAGTCCCGCCTCCCCTTTTCATGACAATAATTATTTTAAACGGTCCCTAAAGTAGTATCTCAGGGTTTGTGCATAAAGCAAATGGATTTTATCGTCTCGACAAAAGCGATTACGTTTTAAATGAATTTTTATTTCCGTCTAATTTTTTTGTAAAAACGGCGCGTTATTGCCGAAAGTCGGAAAGAGAAAACTTGATTAGATCTCCCGCGAGAATAAGTTAATCAGAGACGAAGTATTATACAAAAAGATTGCACTCGCGCGTTTATATAAAAGGGTTAATTTAAATCATCAAGATAGCACCCGCAGCCAGTTGTTTTTTCTGTTAGCTGAACGTTTGATGACAAATCAGCATATCTGGCGGAAAAATTATCGGGTTCGAGTCACGGAGACGCGAATTTTGGCATCAACTCTGTCCGCCATATCACAAAGGTTCCAGATGTTTTTCATTGATCTGGACGCAATGCTGCGGTAGAACAGAAGAGCAAGGTAAGTTTGGGGAATTATTGCTTGTCAGGTTTACTCTTGAAGCACTCTTTAAATGAAACTTTAACGACTTGTTTGCGAAAGCGGATAATCTTTCAAGCCTTTGTATGCCGCGGCTTCTTCGAAAATCCTTAACACGGCTCTTCCCCTTTGACTTTGAGTCAAATAGTTCAAACTAGAAACCATTTTCGAACCATTTTAACAAACGGCGTATTTGAGTCTTTGGATAACCTTTGAAACCGGCGGTTTGTGCAGAAAAAAGTTGAAAAGTTTATAAACGTTTACCATGTAATTACAATCGATTTAAGCATGGGGGACAATGAAGAACAGTTATCGTCGGGTATTGTGTTTGTAATCTAACGGGATGATGTTTCGGACCAGATCTTTTGAAAAACAAACGCCTAAAGGCAAGAGGGAACAATTTGGCGCTGTCGGGTGTGTTTGAATCGGCGAAAGCACTCTAGGGGAAAATTATCTGGCGCACATTAAAAATGTCGTAAATATTTTTCCCGACGGGCGAGAGTAATGCACTGCAGCTAAAATCTGCTTCTGAAAAAGGAAGAGCTTGTTTCGTGAATTAACAGAGTCGACTGTCTATACAACATAGGGAGATGGTCTTACATTACCTTATTCAAGCCAGCTCACTACATTTTTCAAGTCAGCAGCCCTCAGTATAGTTTATGTAAACCGTTATCGCAAAAATCATGAGAAGTTATTTGGTGAAACTTAAGTACATTGGAGGACACAGCACAAATTTCGTCTACAGGTCGACCTGTTTGCTTCGCAGCTTTGTTTCACAAAGTAAGAACAAAAATAAACTTTTTCAATTAAACTCTATCGATCTGCTTTATACTTAAGCTTTCAATTGTGTATGCCGTTCAAAATGATAATCATACTCCAAGAAGTTATCTTTTCTCAAGTCGAGGGGAGAGATAATTCAACTTTATCGCCAAATCTGCTTGAAAACTTAAGGCCGCTTCTGGAAACATCATCAAAGCTACTTTCATTGTTTCTGCTTCTAATAGAAAACAAAGTTAATCCGTAGCAATTAACCGCGACACAGCCTCATGATTTATATAAATTCAGTAATTCCGTATTCCTGGTATATCCTGTGTTCATCTCAAGACTGTGCCTTAAGTATTTTTGTTCAGAACTACTCAAGTCATGAAATACATTAAAACTCTCTTTTAATTAATGCCAGCCGGAGAGTTAAGATAAATTTATGTACAAGGGGCAAACCGCTATACGACTTGAAAGTGTTAAACTTTTAACCCAGGGATAAATATATTGCGGGTTGCAACAGGTATGTCGCTTCAATGGAGTGAATTTACCAGCGAAAAGCGTTTTAGATAAAGTGTTTCGGCAGAGTTGCGTTAATTGCCACTAGTTATATAAGTTCATGAAAAAAAAGCCTGGCTAAAAGAAACGACGCTGAATTAAGCCCAGTCCGAGGCAACAGGTCCACGCTAAACGATCGAAAACTTCAAAAGCGTTAATTTTTTTCTTGTTGTTTTCTGTTGTCATTGAATTAGTCAGCGCCTGCGCGCGTCTTCGGCATGAAAATCAAAATTAATAATGAAAGATCATAAACACTGTGAACGTTGTGCTATCTCTGAGAAAAATTGGGTTGAGATAAAATTGCTGCGTTTGAGTGTATGTTGTATCGCGTTTAATGCCCCTTGTGAATTTTAATTTGTGCCCTATCACTTTCAAGATGTTCTCAATTTGGTCATTCTAGATCACAAGTTCCTTAGTTTGAACTGATTTTAATTTCGAAGTAAGTTCTGTTAGCTATAGTTCATTAAAAAAATATTATACGTGTGTTGCCGTAGGCTGAATTATGATTTTTTATAATGTAAAATTCGAGAATGATAATAGAAAAAGTACACGTAACTGGAAATGTATAGAGAAAACGGTTTGTTTTGCAGAAACATGAAACGCCTGTTCGGCGTCCGGGTCAGACACAGCTTGCCCAAGGGAAGACTTTGAAGCTGATAGTGTTTCTCTATAAAGATGATAGTATTTCAAAATTAAATTTGAGAAATCTGTCGCAGTAGATCCTGCGAACAGTTACGCGCGTTACTGAATTCTTACTGAAACTTCGAGCGAATCGAGTTGGGTGCTTTTATTCTAATATTTTTGTTTTTGAAGAATGAGCTAACTTGCGTGTTGCTTTCCTTAATTGTTTGATCCCATGCTCTTTTTTGGATGGATCAAAGATAATGAAATTGCGTGCAAAGTTACGAGAAATTGAGTTCAGCTGACTAATGGATTAAAGCTACCAGGGCGCTATTACCTAATACGCCTTAATGACTTCGTTTGTAACAAAGAAAATCAATTACATGAAACTACGTTTCTTCTACAGCGGAAGCGATTACACATGGTTTTACTGCATGCCTTTTGATCTTAAACCAAGAGAAATTGATCGAAACCGATAGACGAAAACCTACTTTTTTCTGAAAGTTAAATACCGTCTTTTTACAACTAGAACAGTCACAAAGCATACTGGGAGAACTCAGTATCTTTCGATGGCATACGCAGTTCATTGTATTGAAGAAAAGCTATAGCTCCGGCCGTGCAATATACAGCGAATTCTATTAGAAATGACTGATGGAGTTCTTTTGTTACATTATCTGCAATTTTTGACAAGGATTTACGCCACTGGGGTAGACTTTGCGTTAACGCAACAAATTAAACTTTACACCTACCGCGAGCTGTGCGGGTTACGACCTCTCCTTTGTTATTATCCTGTATTGACAAAAACAGAAAGTTTTAGACAACAATTTGGGGGGATTTGTATAGCAAGGAAATACATAATCTTTTAGAAAAACAGCTTTGGTTAACGACTCTTCACTACCAGCTCCCGTGCACAAAGTAAAGAAGGTAAAAAAAGTCTGAAACACGTCAGTCACTGCCGATGGTTGATTTGAAAAACATGGCATGAAGCAGGGAGCATGTAATTCTGTTTTTTTTTCCTTTCTGATTAGTCTTGACGTCAAACATGACTTTTTAAAATTGCCTAAGGTTCGAGGCGTCAGAATGGCGAGCGATCCTGGCTCGATTCTCGGCCGGGGAAGTCTGTGAGCTGGGTTTGTGGTCCTCTCCGACGTCGGAGGTTTTATCCAGGTACCTTTGTTTCCCCCTTCGTTAAAAACCACCAATTATACCAACATCTGAGCAGTTTCAGGTTTAGCTTTGCTCTTAATTAGTTAATAAAGACTGAAGTAAAGGTTGCATAGATGCAATGTCAAAATTTCTAAGAACTCTTAACTCATGTTTTTGAACACCTTGTACCAAATTCTGAATTACATGAATAACTTGTATTTTGTTTTGTGTTCGTTAACATTGTATTTTTGCATAAAAAGGCAAAATAAGGCAGTTGGTCAAGAAAGGGAAGTTGGAAAGCTGAATTCAAATTTGATTTATACTTTCTTTTCAACCATTCATATGGACCATTCATGTGACCAAACAACGTGCGCTTTTTTGTACAAGAACCAGCAAATTTGATCGATCGAGGCTAATTGTTCGTCATAATCTTTTAGCAATTTGAGTCTCAAGTAGTTCTTAAACTATTCTTGTTTCTACGTGTGGTTTAAATTTCAGAAGAACTAAGCCCATAAGGTGTTGAATCGTGTTGCAATACATCATCATTTGCGTTGAAAAACACTGATTTGTATGATGAACTAACTTTGGGGCAAGTAAACGTGTACAGCGAATTATTTGAAGCAACGGCTGAGAAAAACTGCGAACCATCTTTGTATATACCATTGTTTTTAGCTAAAAATCGAAGCTCCGAGCCTCAGCTTTATCAAATTTTCCTTATATTTTGGCCAGTGTGAGTCTCGCTGCCTTATAATATATGAAATGTTCTTACAAAAATAAGCGTGTATCTCAATTCATTTTAATGAAGTTCCAATTTATTTTTATTGCATGGCTTAGTTAATATGTATTTGTTTCGAAAACGGAAAAGATTGACCTGTACATATGTAATATTCAGTGAACTTGAGTTGCTCGTTAAATTGCTGACGTTTCTCAATAGTATTAGAGTTGTTTGTACAAAACAAAAAAGAAATGTATTTAAAATTTGCCTTCGTCCAAATATCAACGTCAGCATTATTTATATTGCAATTGCCATTCTTCCAGTTTCAATATACATACAGTCGTTAGCAACTAACAAAGGAGCGTTTAACTCGAAAAACAGACTCTTATATCAGTCATTTACAAAGAAGTGGACAAAGAAAATTTAATCGCTCACTTTAAGCTGTCTCATAACGCTACACCAATTATCCAGGTTACTTTTTCGAGAAGTCTGTCTTCTCTACAATTGCTTTTCCTCGACATTACTGCGCACCCAATGACGTCAGAATTTCCGCCCGCAAAGCAATACTGAACAATACAGCAACACAAAGCGCGTTTTACTATTAAATGTCTAAGTGTGCATTTTCTCTCTTAGATTACCTGTGACTCTAGATTTTCTTTAGAGTGACCACGTTCCTCAGCAGTTATCGACGTTTGATACGTCTAAAAAGGTAGAAAGAAATTCAGCGTGTACTTAATTTGTCTTCAGGCGCACCACAGGAAACCGCGCAGAGAGAAGTGCCTCAAGGACTGATTGTATGGATTTTCAAAAACAGTTTCTAAGTGTATGCATTACGAAAACATGACCTTAAGAAACATTTTTAAGAAAGTTTTTCAATAAATAATCTGACAAAGGAAGTTATTTTGTCCGGTTTTTAATGGACAGCCTTGAATAACAGCCTGCGGAGCTTCGAACATTGGTATAGTAGTTTCAGTAAAGAGGGAGAAGCTAGGGGGTATTTCGTTTTAGCTGTTATAAAGTTGTTAATCCTTGGCCATCTTTCATTTTTAGCTCAACAAATCTGTTGCATAGAAAATTTTCGCACGAACGTCCTTAAGGTCAGTATAAGAGAAGCTAAATCATTTCATTTGATCTTATTTAGCTGTTTGTTTTTTTATCTTTTGTGATTTCAGTGTAACATTTCCCTTATTTATTCATTTTATCTCAGATTAACTCGGTTTAGTAATTTGAACACAGCACCATCGAATGACTAAGGCCTACAGACTTCCAACCGGCTCTTCCTTCGTGTAAATTTCACTAAAGATGAGTACACCACTCAATAAAACTACAAAACATATATTTTTTAAATTTTTGGGACCTTAACAATAGAATACAACAAGCCAATATCAGTTTGAAAATGGAGATACCGCACGTTGAACAAAGAAATTTTAGAAGTCATGAATAATGAACTGTTTATTTTGCCCAGGGAACAGCATAAACAATCTCTAGCTACACTGATCAAGTTTGTATTTTTTCGTTTCTACATATTTCTAAATGTTCAAACCTAATAATTTTGGCCGAAGCTCTTTTTCTACTGAATTCGTAGCTATTTGCCAAGTTTCTGTCCAAATTAATCTCGGCTTGTTTCTCTCCATTTTCTTTGCCATTGTCATTGTCGTTGTCGCTGTCG
>JAOBAT010117001.1:0-13869 GCA_026413305.1 Hydrozoanthus tunicans
ATGAGCAAAGTATGAGCGAAATCGATTTTGGACGACTTTCCGCTGAATTTGTGGTTTTTATACGGACGCTCTCTTAAATCCTATGTTAAATGATTTTAACGAAAAAAATGTTAGTGTTATAGGCACTTTGAAATATCTAGTCAGTTGTCAGTTTGAAGGTAAGACGAAGGTAATGCGGCTCTTTTAAAAATCGTTAGAAATTTTGCGCGGAAACAAATTTTAACTTCATTCTTTTTTAGCTTAAATTATTGTCGAAAAGACATGAAAGGTTGTTTTAGATGCTATAAGTCATAATTCAGTATAATTACCAGGGGCCGCGGAACTATTTCTAGAGTGTGGGAGGGAGGCAAACTGAGAAATATTTTGACATCGGATGCATCCTCTTTCAAGTTAAAAACACTTATTAAAGTCAGAGAAAAAAAAGTGGGGGACAATTGTCCCCCTGCCCCCCCCCCCAAATCTCTGCGGCCCCTGTTTACAAGCGTGAATTAAGCGATAAACAGTCTTTTAGAAAAATCTCGATACGTTTGACTCTGTTTTAAAGTCTCTATAAAGTCTATTTTTTTGAGTTCCAGATGAAAAATTAGAACCCTTTAATAATAGTAATTTTCGAAAATAAAACCTTTTGTCGCCGTTCCTGTTATATTTTTTAGACTTGAAGCGTGCAATGATGACGTAGCAGGAGGTATATGACGTAGCACGAGGCATAAAGCACAGACAATCTTTTCTCTCTCAAAACATTCAATTCTGGCTACAATAGTCACATTATGATAACTCAAATTAATGAATTATTCCCATGAAATTGTTTGAAATACAAATTTATGATGTTTTTCTTAACAGAAATGAAACTTTTTAAACAAAAACCACATAACTCACTGCTGCTACGTCACAGATTACCAGTCCCCAGCCTGCTCGGTCAAAATTTACATTCCAATATTTTTTTCATTAAAAAGCACACTTAGACGTGGAAATATTCTTTGGTTATTCGAATTTTGAAATAGCAGGTGGCAACAGTTTTAATCCAAAAAAAAAATTAAAGCTTGATAGGGACTTTAAGAAATGTTTTATACTCAGTCGTAAATTTTAGTCTAATAATGACATCTAGAACTTTGTTGGCTACATGCGGTTTGTTTTTTCTAGGAGATTCGTCGACTGAAGCTAGCTGTGAGGTGTGTTTGAGGTACATTTAATAAAGATTCTTATGACCAAGATAAACAACAGAGAATAACTTGTACAAGCTAGTTGGTTCCAGCCAAGCTTTTATCACTGCTTCTTCAGTGCAACTTTTTTGAAACCGTGGCCCTTTTTCTTTCTCGTTGCCCTTTTGTTCGTGTTTCTTTGCAGGGCCGATTAAGAGAGGGGTTGTCACTGCCTACAACTTCTCAAGTTTCCAGTCACCATTACATTTGCATTTTATTCTCAGCATTTTGCTCTCAGCGTTTTCGCCAACACGTTCAGTTTTCTTTTTGAAAAAACAACGAATAATTAACAACTGAAGGGGAAGTCAATGAGAACTTCCTGAATTGACTGTAAACGTGAAATCCTCTTTTGTCGTTAGCAAATTGGACATTTCTACCCTAACTTGTTAAGGCTTTTCCTGTTTAGTATTTCTTTCTAGTCTTATTGGTCTTGTGAAAGACAAATTTAAAAGATTTGGCTGATGCACTCGAGTTCATATGTCGTTGTGTCAACAACTATGTCTACGCACCAACACGTTCGCTCTTGTCTGGGAATTTCCGCTTCAACGTCACCTATTTTTCCGTTTCAGTTTCGAGCTGGTATCAAATCTTGGGATTATCGCAACCTGTCGTGTGGAGCGAATCTTGAAAAGACATCTGATAAGCTCTAAGATATTTCTGGCTTTACAATCTTATATTTGATGGACAAAACACTTTATGACATAAATTTCAATATAAGAACGTTAACGTTTTAAAAAAGGTTTTAAACAAATTGATTTTTCGTTGGTAGTTTTAGAAAATGACGGCATCAAACTGTCCAGCTTCGATATCTCCTACCGCGATTGTATCCTTGTTGGCAGTTGTTTTATATTGCGCTGGCTTCGCGAGAGTAGAATTGAAGATTAACGATCAAAACAGAAGAATTGAGGACCTCGAGGCAATTTTGACATCCAATGGATATGCACTACAGTCATTTTTTTCAGTGAAACATGGTGAGTTAACACATAATTCTTTTGAAGTCTTTATATATAAACCCAGTCGTGATTTATACTGAAGTGTAATATAGATGAATTCGTGTTTTAAGACCTTTTACGTGGTTTCGATGGAATATTCCTATTCCAATTGACAATATATTTGCGTTGCGGATGGTTAATTATTTGTTCAGAATTAACCAAGCCGTATGTATATTATAATACTGTATCATAACAAACTTAATAATGCATCAATCAAGTGCGTTTTTGGCACATATACATTAGCATTTATGTTTTTTCCCCAATTTATTTCCCTTCTTTTTCGTAATCTGATGTTGACAAGTTAATTATATATATATGAAATACGCTAATCTATACAAAAAACATTGAGGCCTCAATTAATAATTAGACCTTGGTATATGCAAACCAAATGATTGTTAGCTATAGGTTGTTTAACTGTTGCTCTAGATTTTATTACAGCAAACCCCAGCTTATTGTCTTAAGGAGTAACCAATCAACTGACACTGAAGCCTTGCCAAAACTATAGAATAAGCGTATTTTCTTACTGTACCAGTCTCACCTCTTTTTCCCAATGCTAGAAACAGAGACCCGCACTACAAAAGGGCTCGAACCAGGCGCTCGTCACCTCCCTAAAAAAACCTCTCGGTTTTAAAATTACCCTAAAAGATACCATTTGAAAGCTAGAATTTTCCCTGGGTAGCTGCACTAAGTCCCCTCGTGTTGTGCTGAACGTGATATGCTATAAATTAAGGTTGAACATTCGCCGAAGGACTTTTGTCGTAACTTCTTGTTCAGTACGCACGCTTGCTAAAACACAGGACTCCAAGCAGTCCAGTAGCTTGGCGTTTTTCAACCTTTAAAATACCAGGCTCTTGGTTTAACAAACTGGAATTTTAGCCCCTAAAAATACAACGATCATGCTTACCTTCCAAGTACAGGGAGTACCCCCCAACCCCAATACATGTGATTGGACAGTTTTGTTAACGTTCAATAGAATTTGATTTGAAAGAAGGCATTTTAAGGTAAGATTAGTGTGTTCAACTTTCATTGTCTGCCAATCAAAACTTTTATCTTAAAGAATTAACTTTTCTTATTTTAAAAGACGGCGATTGGAAGATCAAGAACAGCAAACCAAGAGTTAAAAGATCCCTTACTAGAGCCAAAAAACTTCTGAACATCTCAACTTTGAATGAGACGGACACTGTAAAGAGACTGGAGAGCTTGCTTAAACTTGAAATGTACTGTGCGGCTAGAAGTCAGTTTTGCCCGCCTGCTCCAATGGGACCCCAAGGTCTACCCGGGAGACCTGGGCCCAAGGGGAACCCTGGAAACAGAGGCAGGTTGGGGAAACAGGGGCCACGAGGAATTATGGGACACCAAGGGCTGCCTGGGAGACCTGGGCCCAAAGGAAACCCTGGAAAGAGAGGCATGTTGGGGAAACAGGGGCCACGAGGAGTCATGGGAAACCAAGGGCTGCCCGGGAGACCTGGGCCTAGGGGATACCAAGGAAAGAGAGGCCCGAGAGGGAATCAGGGGCCACGAGGAATCATGGGACCTCAAGGTCTACCCGGAAGACCTGGGCCCAAGGGAAACCCAGGAAAGAGAGGGCTGTTGGGGAAACAGGGACCAAAAGGAATCGTGGGAC
This sequence comes from Hydrozoanthus tunicans, assembly GCA_026413305.1. Classification (NCBI taxonomy): domain Eukaryota; kingdom Metazoa; phylum Cnidaria; class Anthozoa; order Zoantharia; family Hydrozoanthidae; genus Hydrozoanthus; species Hydrozoanthus tunicans. The sequence continues at coordinate 3,816 of JAOBAT010117001.1, forward strand.
CTCAAGGACCACCAGGACCAAAAGGGCCCCCGGGAATTAGGGGTAAAGATGGCGCACATGGCGAGTACACATTACAACTAGGTAGCCACTCTTCCCTTCGTTGTGATACATAAAAATGGCTACAGTTCTCAAAAGATAAAGGTTGAGAAATTTACAGTTTTGCATTGCTTTCAAACATCCTATGAATACTGCAATACACCAGCCTGTTTCGAACACTCTGTTACAAGCTTGCTCGACTCTAGAATGAAGGAAACCGCTTCTCAAGTTTTAGTGATCAGAAAAAAACTCTGAGTCACTGATGGGAATCGAACCTGCGACCCTCTGATTACCGACCAGATGCTTTATCCACTGAGCTACAGAGACTCACATGGGAAGCCGAGTCACGGATGAGAATCGAACCCACAACCCTCTGATTACCGAACAGATGCGCTACCCACCGAGCTACAGAGACTCACATGGGGAGCTGGGTTACAGGATAAGTTCTTGTCTATTCCCTGCTGGACACACATCTTGCATCTGCCCAATAGCGAATACTATACGATATTATCAAAAAAAATTGACCATATTACACCAGTGTTAAGAAAACTAAATTGGCTTCAAGTCACCAAACAGTTTGTGCTAAGAATGCTGTAATGACTTTTAAATGCTTGAGCAATATAGCTCCTCAACACCTGTCCTCGCTGTTTTGTAAACGATCTTCTGTACACAAGTACAATATTCGTAACTGTCAGAAACTTCAACCACTAAGTTACAGAATTGCTATTGCGCAGAACTCGTTCAAACACCGGTCAGTATCTATTTGGAACTCTTTACCAGAACCACTTAAACATTTAAAATCGATGCACCGTTTTAAATATCTACTTAAAGCATATCTCTTAACTGATAGTTAATATTATAATTTTTTATTATAAATTTATATCTATTTGTAGTTCAATTATATTTTAACTAGACCATAAATTTTTACTATATAGATGGAAGAAATAATGTAAACTAATGTAAATTAGGCCTGAAAACCTTGTTAAAGATGGTTTAATAAAGTATGTATGTATGTATCAAATGAATAAGGTAGAAGTTTCCTTTGTTCTATACAACACCAAGTTGCAAATTTCTACATTAATCATTAGCTCGACCTAAAATCATTTGCAATTGAAATATTCTTTTATCTACAATCAAATTAGCCATCCTTGTTATGCGTTACTATTTTTTTTAAAGTTCTAAACCCTCAAGAGCTAGGCTAGTTTGTACTCACTTCGTTCCTCGTGTTATTTTAGGCTGTTCTTACGCTCCCTCACTCGGAGTGGCTTTTGGCGGCAATTTGCCAAATTCAAGCTTTTTGGCAACCTCGATATATGATCGCAGATACTTGGCCAACTATGGGAGGTTAAACAGTCCAGAACACGGCTGGGCACCAAAAACTAAAACCAACCTTCCCAGAGAATACCTGCAGATCGACCTAGGGGGGGTCCACTGGGTCTGCAGTGTGGCAACGCAAGGAGAGGGGAAACTTAGACATAATACTTATAACGAGTGGGTCACAGAATACAAGATTGCTTTATCTGTTGACAACAGTACCTGGACAATTTATCAATGGAATGGTTCTGATAAGGTTAGTAGCCGTAAACAAAGCTCGGATCCAGAAATCTAGGGACGGGGTAGGGGGAGGTTGTAAATCTCAAGGCAAGCCCTCGGCCATACTCGGGGACAGCGAAGCATATTTTGGGGGGCTAAGCTCTGATTAACCCACCCCTGGAGGGGAGGGAGGGGGCTGTTATTCTTTCTAACCTTGCAGAGACCGATTTGAATTGTAATTTCGGAATTGACATTTTTTCAAAGGAAAGTTTAAACAGTATTTTTTTAAAAAAAAACTTTGAACTCTTCCTTAGAAAAGAAACTAGTACTTGAAATTTGGCGTAACCCAAGGTCATAGTTAAACAGCCTTTGAACTACCGAGCCCAGGAGCATGAAAGAAAACCAGTGGTATTTGCATAGCTTGGACGAATATACTAGGTATGTCTCTTATGCCAAGTAACTTACTTTCGATAAAAAATGCGCTTTCATTACAGGAGTTCAAAGGGAACGACTACAGAGCGAGAGGTGTAAAGAAGAATTCTCTCGGGAGGCCGGCCAAGGCGCGTCATATCAGGTTCATTCCTACTGCATTCCGACTGTGGCCGGTTATGAGAGTGGACGTGTTCGGATGGAGCGCTGAGAACAATAACAACTAGAACATCAACAACAACAACAACAACAACAACAATAATAAAACATAACAAAAACAATACCAGCAACAGTTTATTTAGCACTTGATATTACAACGCAGTTGGTTTAAATAAGAAAATAAAGTATAAAAGCAAGACCGAAGATAAACATTTTGGAAATCAAAATATGATTTTCAAGATAAATGAACTTTCAAAAACTTTTAACGGAATGTTTTGATGTTTAATCACATCATTCTCAACCAGCAAACTACAGCAAGGATGCGGTCTCTTAAATATCGTATCAGCTGAATTAATTACAAAGCATTTATTGTGTGAATTAAAATAGTTGTAGTTATTTCGAGGCTTTTAAACCATGGTTGATTGTTGGTTTTAGTTTCTTAATATGATACGCCTCCAAATAACTTAACACACACCAGTTGGAGTTTTCTTAAACTGCCAGGTGCCACACGTGATAAAAAAAATAAAGTTACAGAAATTGAGTGCAGGACCACCCGTAGTAACCATAAGGGCTAGTCGAGACAAGTCTGGCAAGCCTGGTCACGTGAACAGCGTTTATGTGACATCACACCTGTATGCTATTTCCGGTCTTCCAGTGTTTGAATTTGGAGAAAGAACATTTTTAAGATGTACCACCCCCTCCCCCTAAAGACCCATTTCCCTATATTTAGGTGGCACAATTGCACCCATTTCTCATAAATGGCACACTCGCACCCAATTGTTTTTTAATTGCGCACTTGCATCCATTTTGTTGGCACATTCGCATCCATTGTTTTTTAGTGGCTAACTCGCACCCATTTTTTTTTTCAAGTGACACATTCGAATCCATCTCTTTTAGTGGCACATTCGCACTCATTTCTTTTAGGTGCCATAACCGCACCCATTTCTTTTAAGTAACAAATTCGCACCCAATTGTCTAAAAAGGGACACTCGCACCCAATTATTTCTTTTAATGGCACACTCGCACCTACTTATTTTTATTTTTTAATGGCACATTCACACCCAATTTGTCAAAAATGGCACACTCGCACCCAATTATTTTTTTAATGGCACATTCGCACCAATTTTGTTGGCCTTATCGCCTCCATTATTTTTTCGTTTTCTTTCAAGCGGCACATTTGCATCCATTTCTTTTAATGGCACACTTGCACCTACTTATTTTTATTTTTTAATGGCACATTCGCACCCAATTGTCAAAAATGGCACCATCGCACCCAATTATTTTTTTAATGGTACATTCGCACCAACTTTATTGGCCTTATCACCTCCATTATTTTTTCGTTTTCTTTCAAGTGGCACATTCGCATCCATTTCTTTTGAATGGTAAATTTGCACCTATTTATCTTTATCATTTTAAGGACACATTCGCACCCAAATGTCAAAAATGGCCCAATCGCACCCAATTATTTTTTAATTGCACATTCGCACCTATTTTGTTGGCTTTATCGCCTCCATTATTTTTTCGTTTTCTTTCAAGTGGCACATTCGCATCCATTTCTTTTGAATGGCAACTTGCACCCAGTTATTTTTTTAATGGAACACTCGCACCCAATTATTGTTTTAAGGAAAGAAGTCAAAACAATGGCATTTTTAAGGAGCCCAATTTTGTCGGGGGAGGTGGTGGGTGGCGGCACATTCCCCCTACCCCACCCCTCCCCACTTTTTGAGAACTCAATTTCTCAAAACCTGATTTAGGGGTATTGGTTGTTATTGTATTATTGACTCCTCTCTCCACAAAGAAGGCGTTGGCGCAAGCACTTTATCAATATCTATTTTATTGAACATGGTATTTGCTCCTGAAATCCAGCATTTTTGAAAAAAGGTGGTGGGTGGCGGGACATAATACCACAACCCCTAAATTGGGTTCCTAGGAAGTACCATCGTTTTGACCTTTTCCCTAATGGTACATTCACACCCATTTTGTTGGCCTTATCGTCTCCATTATTTTTTTCTTTTCTTTCAAGTGGCACATTCGCATCCTTTTCTTTAAATAGCACGCTTGCACCCATTAATTTTCTTAATGGCACATTCGCACCCATTTTGGTGGCATATTCGCAGTATACAAATCGATAGTAAAGCGTAACAAACCGGTCTATAATCCTGCGAATAAAATTAAAATTTTTAATGCTGAAATTTCATACTTGTGAGAACTACTCAAGTATACCCAAAATCGTTTTCTTTCAAGTGGCACATTCGAATCCATTTCGTTTGAATGGTAAACTTGCACCTATTTATTTTTATCACTTTAAGGGCACATTCGTACCCAATTGTCAAAAATGGCACACTCGCACCCATATATTTTTTTGATGGTACATTCGCATCCATTTTGTTGGCCTTATCGCCTCCATTATTTTTTCCTTTTCTTTCAAGTGGCATATTCGCATCCATTTCTTTTAAATGGTACACTTGCACCCATTTATTTTCTTAATGGCATATTCGCAGTATACAAATCGATAGTAAAGCGTAACAAACCGGTCTATAATCCTGCGCATAAAATTAACATTTTAAATGCTAAAATTTCACACTTGCGAGAACTACTCATGTATACCCAAAATGTCAGAATAGTTCTTATTTTCCCAGGCAATATCGGCACCCGAAAACAAGCGTTCAAACAATGTACTAAAATGTAAAGGAAATTATGCACAAAGAAATTACCTCAAGTTCTCCTACAGTCGGTGGTTGTGCCGTCCCGGGTGCAGAATTAGCTTCTACTGCCTGTTCAACAGGGTTTATACTTGAGCAGTTTAGACCGCTTGTCCCGTCGGTTCTGCCAATTTTCTAGGTAACTGAAAATTCGCCATAAGACTGCCGACTTAAATTCAAGCCACATGTCTACTCGAGCAAATAGAAATCCTTCCTTGTCTTGGCAAGAGAGCCGTTTGCAAGCAACATTTCCTTGGCCGTCGAAGTTCAGGAGAGACACTAGTTTAAAAGCACGTTGGAATGCACCGTGCGGGTCACCTGCACGCTGTCGTCTTGAAAATAACAACGTGAGCAATATTTTAAGAGTTTTTACGACTACGTTTAAGCCCCTTTTACACGAGCAATTTTTCCTTGACAAGTTTAATTGACAATTTTTATTGCTCGTGCAAATGCTCAACAAGTTTTCCTTTACAATTTTTCTTTGACAAGGTTTTCTTGTTCGTGTAGACGACGGGCAAGTTTCCCTTGACAAGTTTTCAGTTCAATATAACAATCATATCCTTGTCACATTTTCCTTGTTGTCCGTCTACACGAGCAAATTTCAGATTTGACAAGGAAAAATTGTCCAGTTCTCTCTATAGACACGAGCAATTTTTCCTTGTCAAGGCAAACTTGTCAAGGAAAACTTGCTTGTGTAAAAGGGGCTTTATCACTTACGAAAAACTTTTCCAATCTTCATTTACTTTTAGGAAGAAAACTTTACCCTTTTTTCTCTCCGCAACGTGTAACTGGGACAAAAGAGAAAGCAAACTATAGCTATACATGATCTTAAAGTGCAAACAAGAAGTGTGTTTTTTGTAAGCAGTCGTAGTCGATGTTGACTCTTTGCTTAAAGTGCCTAATTATATATGCATGTATAAAGCAGTATTAAAACATTAAATCGCATACAAAACTTGCTACTGTAATTTCTAGTATTTTTTTTTGAGCAGCTGCAATAGTATTGACGATAAAACGCAAACAACAAATGAAGAAATCACAACTTTATTTGTATTTACACTTCACGTATTTTACAAGAATGAACTTCTAGGCTTGGGTTTTCGTGTTACTGGATTATATCCCAGAGAAAGTCTTTGTCCTTCTGCGTCTGTGAAAAGAAGTGAAAGTAGTAAGGGAGCTAATCACGTGATGAACGCAGAGCCAACCTCGTTCCCAGGGTCTTCCTCTCTTCTGCACTCTAGCGGCGGGGACAGACGGGGAGAGAGAGAGACCGTGGGAACGATATTTGACACAAGCCAACTTCGTTCCCAGGGTTTCCTAATGGAACTCACAACGTTCGAATCTAGGAAATAATTTGTACCTAAACAAAGACAAAACTACACATCCGTTACTCAAAGCAGCATGCTCGTGAAAAATCTCGTTTCCAGGGTCTCTCTCTCTTCGCCCCTAGAGAGAAGAAGAGAGGATGGAACCTGGAAACGAGGTTGGCTCGTGTAAAATCTCGTTCCCAGGTTCTCTCCATAAGTGCTGAAGCTAAAGTAAAACAATAATAAAGCGTAGACTCACTTACTCCAAAACTTGTAACAAGGCCAGCTCAACTGCTGAGCGAGAAAGCCTCTTCTCGCCGAGGCCTGATGGTGTCACGTGACGGGGGTCTGCTCGTCACCTGTGTGGTACCAACTCCTAACCCCATCGGCTCGTCTCCATAGCGACATTCAAATTCATAGGCAGTTAATATCGGTGGAAAGGGTTAAGAAAAACAGTTTCACCCAAACTGATGACATGACTTCTAACATATCTATTATCGTCTTTCAGGCTTAAACACGAGGTTCCAGTATAAAAGGGTTAGGCCCGCCCCTTTTTCAAGCCTTTTCATGATTGCATGCACGATTATGCCATGGCGGCCATTGATAAAAGAAACAACCCATTTTCAATAATTCGAGGTCATTTCCACCATAATCGTGAAACAGTTTCATTTTTTAATAGTAAATGAAGTCATTGGCATAATACCGTTCTACTGGTAGGCGTACGTAGTAAAAGGCTGCTGATAAGAATTAAAATATACGAAATTTATCGCCAGAGCAATTCGAAGTTCGCGCGTGCTTCGCCAGACCAAATTATTTTCGTTATTTTATTCCGTGAAACTTCGCTTCAGGAATTAAAATTCATAGTTGTAACACTAATAAAACTAAAATCAGCCGAATACCGTCATGGCAAGGCTCAGAAGCAAGAATGAGCTATACACAGCTGTAGATTGTTTGCTTTATTTCGAAAATGCGAAACTAATCTAAATGCAAATAAAGCGCGCCACAGCAGGCAGAGAGCACGGACCTTTATAGTTGTTAACTCGACGGCGGATGATTGGCAAGCGAACGTGTGAAACCCCTGGGCTCAGCCCTTTTATACTGGAACCTCGTGTTTAAGGATGAAAAGTGAAATTCTCCCGAACTGATTACATGAAAAGTATGAGTCCTAGTTAGGAGAATTTACCAACCTATCATTTAATAATAACCAAGTAGTTTTAAAGAGTTTTCGTAAAACTTGCATAAAAATCCATACTTCGTTTTACTATAAACAAGTAAACCTTTCGTAAGAACTACATTCACTGGATTAGAAAGGTACAACAGGAATTAGCAATTCCATGAGTGTCTTTACAAGAACTGCAGTTTAATGTTCACGAAATTTCAGGTTTTGAAACATGTAAAAACTATCCCGAAAAAATATTTCGATGCGTTTTCTTGAAGCGCAACGAACCCCGTGTAGGTTATGCGGTTGGTAATGCAAAATATTGAACTGTGCAAAAACAAAAAAACAAAAACAAAAACAAAAAAACATACAAATTAAACACAGCGAGAGACGCAATAAGACTGACTGGTTAAATAGGTCTATTCCAACAGAAAGAGATATCAATTACAGGTTTGTTTGGGATTGAACAGACTAACAAAGAGAAAAGATAAAATCAATGGAAGGATATTTGCATAAACTGGAAGATAAAGCACATCAGTTTCAGTGACAATCTCCACGTGATGTCCCACGTGACCCTCGCCGCTGTCCCCCGCCACACCAACAGCGACTGCGAATATCTCGATGGTCAGCGGTACGCTCATCCCTGCCGCAACCTGGGGAGAGGGAGGAAACTAGTGTTTGAAATATTATACACACTGCAGGATAAAGGTAATAGCTGTATATTACATATTCAGATAGCTATATAATACATAGGAAATAGCTATATATTACATAGCAAATAGCGATGTATTACAGAGCAGACAGATTATGGACAGAATTCGGCCCTCTATTTTACGGCCTTACCATAACAATTTACTGCCTTCTGTTTTTGACACTTTTTTTTATTCAAGTTAACAAAATACATAGCTAAAACACAAGATCTGCAGCTAGACAGTCATATTGCCTTCCCAGAGCAAGAACTAATTATGGCAAATTCAACATAAAGTTTAAGGGTCCAAAAATATGGAATTCTATTGCTAATGATTAGAATTGTGGTACTCTCACACTTATTTCAGGGAGCCAGTACCCCTTTTTTCATTTAATTTTTTACCTATCCCCTTTTTTTATTTAATTTTTTACCTATCACTGTAAAAAATATGCTCATTATGGTACAAATACCTCTTCCACTTATCTGTAATTGCCCTTCGTTTTAAATTTCACATGGGCAATTACTGATAAACCATGGCAACTCATTTATCACGCGAGCAAAAGTCACAATGTCATGTTTACAAAACGATTTTTAACGCGCGCGAAATCTTGCAAAACTAACCAATGAAAAAAATTGTCTACTATATTATTAAAAGGTAGTCGAATGGGTCATCACTTGTCTTTTGGCCTAATTCTGAAAGCATTAATTCGGATTGGACCACAAGAAGCGTGATTTTTTTTTGAAATTTCACTCGTCCTCATTCGACTACCTATAAAAGTGAAATCCTTTCCAAACCTAGTGGCCCATTAGGCCGGCCGGCGCTTTTCTCAGGTTTCCGTAGCGTTAAGGGGGATGAAATTTTTTCTAGGCAGGAAAGTAATCCAGGGCAGGTTAGCCCCAGCAGAACTGGTCATCACACAGCTGAGTTGCAATTTAAACACGCAAACCGCTCGCTCACTGCGCCGCCGACACCCAGGGGGAGGGGGTACTCCCTACATTGGGATGGTAGGTATGACCGTCGTATTTTTAGGGGAAAAAATTTCCATTCCGGTATTTATTAGGGGTTGTTAAAAGAAATCCTGTGTTAAACCAAGAGATTAGTTTTTTTTAGGGTTTAAAAACGTGAAGCTATTGGTCTGCGCGAAGTTCCATGTTAGCAGACGTGCGTACTGAACAAAAAATTAAGACAAAAAACCTTCGGCGAGCGTTCTATTACGCGCGCGCCTTTATTAACTGCATATCGCGTTCAGCGCAACACGAGTGGACTTAACGCCGACCCGCTAGCTACCGTGGGAAAATTTTCAGATTTCAATTGGTGTTTTTTAGGGTAATTTTAAAACCGAGAGGTATTTCTTAGGGTGGCAAGTAAAGCAACCCTTTTGACCCCGAAGTACCCCCCCTCTCCCCCCCTTCAGGCACCGACACAGCATTTAACGAGTACAGCAAAATCCCGCCAGTTAAAAAGAACATCTCTTGGGATTCACTCGCTTACCAGTCCAGGGTTATATAGAATCTTGAGTCCTGTTGAGGGTGGCGGCTGCTTAATTTTAAAACGACAGCTATCAATGCCGGTGTTCTTCAGCCGTACAGTGAACTGGTATGTGCACCCTTCCTTCAACACGCCGAAGCCAACTTTAGGGGGTAGCAATTCAAAACCTCTCAGCCCTGAGATTTTTTCCTTGGTTATCTCGTCGCCACCAGTCACAGATACTGTGTTCACGCGTCTCCTAACTGGGTCTTCCACTTCCATGAACTGAAGGGAGAGAAAACTGTTTTTTAAGCCCTGTTTACACGGCACGAACTAACCCGGGTTCGACCCGGCTTAAATCTATCCCATCTCCAGAGGTGGGTTCGACCCGGGTTAGTTTAGAAAAGTTACGTGTAAACATCAACCTGGGTCGAACCCGGGTTAGTTTTGATTTTGCACATGCGTGATGCTTTATTGTTAGCGAAACTGGGCATGCGTGTGTAAAACTAACCCGGGTTCGTCCCAGGTTTGTGTTTACACGCGTCTTTGGTATTTTTCAGTGTGAACAAAGTTGGG
>JAOBAT010117012.1:0-13869 GCA_026413305.1 Hydrozoanthus tunicans
CGTCACGTAGGCAGCCAAGACGTTTTTTACCTCCGTGACGATCACCACGGCCGCATGACGTGTGCAAGTACACGTCAACTACCGATGTTTGATTTCCGGTTGGCCCTCGTGGAAAGACGGACGGCTTGTGCTTAAGGTCTCTATTAACTGTTAATGTAGATACAGGTCGGCAATCGAAGCATGCGCTGTAGCATTCACGAACAGCCATTTTGCATTATTCATCCATGGTTATGCGAGTTGAGTTGTACAAAGAGGTCCGCTTGAGTGAAACACAATGTCAAATGTACTTCAATAATCCGGCTGTGATTACTTCTAGCTATTATTTTTCGAGAGATTGTCTTTGTTGGTGTTGGTTGACGAAGGAAGACACTGTTTTGCAGTCTAAAATAAACACAAAACCTTCCCCCTCCCCCCTCAGCTTTTTATAGACTCTACTTACATTCCAACTCATCAAATGCATCACCTCCGATAACTTGCCACATTGAATCCATTTTCCTCTCAATCTGCTTTGTCTGTTCGTGTTCTCCGCCATAACGTTTGAGCTCAGCAAGGATCTGGAATCCCTCCTTATAGTTCCAGTAGGCGTCAGTGAAGTTATTAAGGACAGAATGAATATCACCCACTTGTTCGTGTGCAAAGGCGGTCTCACGGTGGCGAACGGATCGCATCACTCCTTCTGTGAGCCGTAACTCCAGGCACTGTTGTGCGTATGGCAAGGCCTCTAAATATCGTCCCATATTGCACAGGCATCGGGCAATATGCTCAAGAGAGTCTGAGGTGTGACGGTGCTTGCCTAGTTTCTTTTGCTGAATTTCAAGCGCCTCAAAGAAGTACACTAACGCTGTTTCGTCATCTTCGTTCTTCATACAAGTACAGCCTTAAGTAAAACAAAAAAAAAACAAAATTTATCTTTCAATCGACCGTGCGCATGGAAAAGCTCGTGTTTATATAATCTTCGAGTCCACCGTGCGCGTGCAAAATTTGCAGTTTTACACCGAATATTTGCGTAACTTTACAATAACTGCCAGTGGGTTTTGCCGTAACTTGGTAAATGACCAGAAAAGAGACAGTAGTGTCACGAACTTGCGCAGTCACTGCGCTAAGACTTTTTTAAAAACTCTCAGCAAACATTGTTCCTGTTAATTTGATTAATTGTATACTTCGATTTAACTTTACACCTTTTCCTTTTTAAATAGCAAAATGATTAACAGCATAATTATCGTTCATAAAGGCTTAGTTAAGATATTTTTAAGCGTCTTACAACCACATCGTTTACGTCAAAGTCAATTATCAAAGAGTAGTCGGAGTGCGGAGATTTATACTTGGAATTTCTGAAGTATTTGTTTCGATACTTGGAGAAAGCACAGGTGTAAGTTTTTGACCTTTTAACTTTCGTTTTTTGAGCTATTTGCAATAGCAAGTTATAGAATATAGAGCTTACAGTTTAATTCCTGAATTCCTACAACAATTGTAGTTTTTACCGTGTGTACTGTGAATCACTGATTAAACGCCCGCTGAAGTCAAATTTACTGTACTGTGTTTGAGCTGGCGAGCTCGACTCCACAGCACCCCGTGCCTGCTGGAGTGGGGAAAGCGACAAGTAGTGTTAGTGCACAAATGGACGTTATCAATGATCACAGTACTTAGTTATAGAGTTTTCAATTGATAGATATTGACTTGTTTATTAAGTCACTTTACAGTTTTACACTGAGTTAACTTTTTTCACTAATAAAACCCTAAAAACAATGAAAGTTCTTCTAAATTTAGAAAAAACGAATTAGTGTACATAAAACAGCCTTTGTATATTATATAAAGACTCATTTGTCTCTTAATGTTATGCGTGTGTACAATGTATTGTTACAGCATTGAATAATAAGAGAATTTGTGAACCTCTTTGTTTTTGTTTAGAGGAGTGTAAATCTCCTCGGTCTTCTGAGCTTGTATCGTGTTTGGCAGTTTTGACTTGGAAGCAAATGGTGAAGCTTATTTTCAAGATTGTTGGAAAAAGTTCTGGTGGAACAAATAAGAATCGAATGTTGCAAAAAGTGAGTCCAACTATTTCAAGCATGCACTAAGCGCGTCTATCAATTGATTAAACCAACCAAAGGGTGAGTTAGGAATTAAGTATTAGTTGGAAAGAAACTTCATTGATAATACGGGCCTGCGCACAAGCCAAAACATCGTTTTATCAGTGAGAAAACTGAGCTTACGACATTTCATGTGGGCATCATTTTGTTCGATTCTATCTCTCCAGTCTGCCATCTAAACTTGGTTTGAAGTACTATCCTTTTATGTGTGTGGTCAGTGAATAAAACTAAACTAACAGAAATATAGCGTGAAGTTAAAGTGAAATTACTGTCAATTAACAGCCTACATGAGCAGTCATGCAGCCTTTTCATTCATTAAGAGGTAGGTGTGTATACAATTATGTTAACAAATCAGTAGTTTCCGGTGGCCGGAAAGTTCTCAACGTTAAACGGAGCTTATTTACACAATTTTCAAAAGGCAATGAATGCAGAATGCACCTGAAGAGAGAGAACCTTACGGTTCTTTCGAAACAGCTTTGTAGTGCAATAAATGAAAATGCCTTTCTGAAAATTGTGTATATAATTATGTATGTATGTATTAATGTATTTATTTATGCCAAATGGATCTATACTGCATACGAACAAGACCTTCAAAGTCGAGGCTTGGTACAAGAAAGATTCAGCAAATGTATCAAAAATGAGCATCAAGTCTCAACGTGAAGGTTCCGTTTGTGCGCCGGTGGAACTTATAATTCGGAAATTGCTTGATACATCAGGCACAGCGGTTTAAACAAGTGCATTAAGTTTTGGTGCTGTTGAAACTTACATACCTTTCTCGAAGATACACTGTGCCCTTTCCTTGTCGGCTTCTTGTTGGATACACCCTCTCAAGAAACTTGACAACTGAGACGCTTGGTTCTTCTTTGTACCAGTTGGGGAGGTTGTCTCGTGACTATCATACAGTTGTTCTGAGCGTCTCGTGAGGTTGGTAGTGTTGCTCTCCTGTTCTTTAAAGTCAACTGTAAAGGCTTGTGCTGCTTTGTCAAAGAACTCAAGTTGCTGCTCGGGATGTGAGTCCATTTTCTGATACATATTCCCAATAAGACGAAATATGTGTGCAGCTTCGATGTGAAGTCCACCTGGTGTTGCTTCATAGAACTCTAACGCCTTTTTGTATTGTTCGATTGCCTCTGGAAATTTGTGCATCTTTTTGTAAAGACGTCCTTTGAGGAGGTGAGATCTTGCCATACCAAGTTGGTCATCGAGTTCAAACTCAAACAAGTTTATCGCTTTATTAATGAGAACCTCGAGGGCATCAAACTGGTCAATGCTAATGTTGTCTGAGTTATCAACGTAAACTAGACTGAAGATAAGATAAAGGTACGCAGTAAGTACCGAGTTTGTAGAGTCGACACCCTCACAAATTCGAGTCCCTTTTGAAACGATGTCTTCGGCAGGAATGCTGATTATTCTCTCGTGTGACAAGCTGTAATCGCTATTCGCATCAAAGCACAGGGAAGAAATTTCACTAAATTTCCTACATTTGAGAACAGACTCAATGGCAGCTTCCACTACATCTTGTACATCATTCATACCGAGCCATATACGAAAAGAAATTGAAGTTTGCAGAAATGTTACAAAGATTGTCTCTCCGCAAAGTTCTGAATCACGGAATGCAGAAAGAAACAGTTTCCTATAATTTGCATAATCTGAAGAGAACTTAATCAGCATTTCGGTTTTGTTTTCAACGGTAAAATCTTTGCAAAACTCAGTAATTCTCTTCAAAAAATGTTGACAGAATTTTTGTAAGATTTCGTGGTCCTTCTTTGGGTTTGTGGCTCGCTTCATGTTTCCGAAGTCTTGGAAAACCTGATGCATATAGTAGTGCTCATTTTGACTGTTATAATGCAGAAGGTAACGCTCCACAAGCTCACTCAGGTGAATCCTTGCATCTATAGCTTCAACCTCAAGAATCTCTTCTACTGCTTCGCGATCACAGCTTTCAGGGAACAAAGAAACAGTCAGCCAAAAGTTTTGAAGAATTGTTGGCAACTTTGAGTAAGAAATGTCTATCATGTGGAACATCCTTTCCTGTTCGTCAACTCTGCTAGCATTTAAAACATTTTCTTTGCGTTTAATATCTTCAATAATGTCCTCGGCCGTTAAATAACCAGACAAACGAGCGCTCTCTATCACTGCTGCCGTATTTTCAAGAAGTAATGGTACACCACCGATCAGCTGCCCTAAAGTAAACGCAGATTCTTCACTAATAGATGGTGCGACTTTCCTTACAAGTTCTGCGGATGATTTCTCCGAAAGACATTTTATTTCTACTTCCTTCTCCTCGACTCGAACATCAGGATGTGAAAGGAGGAATTTTTGTCTTGAAGTAAGAATGATTTGAACCAGCTCGTTTCTTTTGAACATTTCTGCTAGCATATCACTAAACTCCCGTCGCCGCTTTGCACAGTTGTCTACAAATGCTCCTTTGCTAACCGTATAGGCATCTTCTGCATTATCAAAAATAATCACTGTCTTCTGCTTTATTGATTCCACTTGGGTGAACATTTGATTCTCACGACTGCAGCTAGCTTCCGTGGCAATGGGTATTTCGAGTCCAAAGGCTTTAAGGAAATCGGCGGAAATTTGCTCAACTGTGCTGTTTCTTTGAACTCCAACAAAAGCAACTTTGTAGCCAATGTTTCTGAGTTTATGTCCGACATAAAGTGCAACAGTTGTCTTACCAAAGCCCGGAGACCCAACAATGCTAATTAATCTTGCCTTACATTCAGTAATAAGACGAGAAACCTCAAAGCTCTCTTCGTTACGCCCGGTAAAGTACTTTGTAACTTCCCTTAGATGAGGTTCAAAGCTCTCTTCTTTTTCAAAGAGCCATCTTTTAAGGTGCTGAAATAGTCTTTGTGGAATATTTTGCCCGACGCATGTCATTAACACCACAACCACGGCTACAGAATAAATACAAATTATCATTTTGTCTTGACGGGTCACGATTTGATGTGCTAGCTGCTCTACAAATTCTCTCATTTGCTCTCCTTGATTAACATTCATTCTTAATAGTGTGTTGTTAAGAAACAGATAGAAGCTTTTTAAGTGTAATGAACTGTTAGTTCGTATTGAAAGGTTTTCACTGAAAGTATCAGAATACATAAATGAAATTAAAAGAAACACTAGCAAGAGGAAAGCGAAACTCAAAACAATAATACGTGACACTAAGCGAAGTTGATCCGTTATGTTTTCCAAAGCATTCAGTTTCTCTAAGTCATTCAAAATATTGTAAACGTTTTCCGAACTCATAGGATGTGTCCTCATACTTTCAATTTCTTCGGAGTCAAAAGGAGTTGAACGGACTGAGTTCTGAAGATTGACAATGATGTCCTTCACTTCATCAAATTCGTGTCGAAAATCGCCATCTTTCATTTCCGGTTTCTTAGAATGCCCTTGGAGGTTATTTCGTTTTTCCCTGAGTAAACACACATTTGACTCCAAAGGAAAACTTGCTAAATCGAGGACCGTCGGCTTTTGCCAGGCTGTTGCCGTCGAGGGCGGGTTCCCCGTAAACAATGGTACGTTACGAAGAAGACAACTTGCTAAAGTAACGTCGAGATCTTCCAATTCAATCGTTGTGGACGGCATTGTTCCTGGATAAAGAAGATCTTTTTGTGGCCTTGTTAGCCACGGATTAACAGCAGCTTTTACACCTGGCGCTGCAAGAACATGTTTCAGAGTTGTGTTTGGCGGACAATCTCTTTTAATCACAAACTTCAATGCCTTCACGAGTGCTTTCTTCCCATAGTGTAAAATTACATACCCTATCCTGGCGAAGTTGACATTTTGCTCAGTATAACTACGTTTAGGCATGGCTGTGGTTTTTTGCTGGACGTCTATCACAGAAGAATTTCAGTAACATTTGCACAACTTAAAGTGCTAACACAGCATATAGCGTCCTCAATATGTAAGAAAATCCCATTCTTGTCCCCAGAGCCCATCGCTTCCTTTAGCCGGCGGGGCCTTCGCACGAGTTTGTGTCCTATTGCGTGACGTGTTATAAATTACACGCTGTGCTTTGTTTCGTTTGTGCTGCGTTGGTTTGAAAATTTTCAAACGTTTTTTTTTTCAGAAAACCGAGCGTTCTCGTCGAAAGAAGCGTTCAGCGCTAAGTTGTAGCAAAAAGCACGTCTTCATGTAAATTTTATTTCAAAGGTTATTTCAGTAATCATGTAGCTTGCGTTCGACCAGACAGATGACGTCTCATGTTTCTCGCATTTTCATGAAATGTGTGTGCAAAAGACCAAGTTATCAGGCAAACTAGTGCGTTTTCATTAAATGGCAAAAATAAGATCTTTCTTTGATTCTTTGAAACTTTTAACCTGAATTTAACGCTTTATATTTCTCTGTGTTGTTTTGTTTTGCACTTCCTAAACTACTAAATGATGTAAGAGGCGTGAATCAAGCTGAAACCTTAGCTGTACGTTGTTAACCCATTCAGTCTCAGTTACATTAGCAAATTCTCCCAACTAGAGATTATACTTTACATATTGAACAAGCTTGGGAGAATTTTTCTATTTATCTTTTGTTTGATTTATTCTCTTTTAAAAGTTCTTGCATGGCAGCAAAGAAATAATTTGAAAATCGTGTTAAACTCGAAATTTCCGTTTTATTTCTCTTTTAACGTACTTAAAAAAAATATAAAAGTACTAAAAGCTATTTGAAGTTTCAGAACTAGAAAACCGGCAATGCAAAGCAGCGAACATATTATTTGCAAGCCAATTTATCCAACATTTTTAAACATTTTTTAATCCAGTACACAGAAATGATTTTATCTAGTAAACATATCGTACCTTTTATTACTTTTATGTTTAAAAATATAAAAGTATTAAATACTTTTATATTTAAAAATATAAAAGTATCAAAAGTTACTTGAAGTTTCTAAACTAGAAAACCGGCAATGCAAAGCTTAAGAGGGTAAAAGCAAAATACATTATTTGCAAGCCAATTTATCCAAAACATTTTTTAATCCAACGCGCAGAAATTATTCTATCTAAACATATTGTACTTTTTATTACTTTTAATGTTTTTATCAAGTACGTAGAAAGAGAAATAAGACGGAAATGTCCTAGCAGCCCAGTTAAACTTATAGAGCTGCAGCAAATCAATCGTTTCATCTTCCTCGGGAAAGAACTAACTATGGACTTTTTAATATTCGTTCTTGCGGCCCAAAAATATAGAACTCCCTTCAGAAATACATTTAACCATCCTCTCTAAGGAATTTTAAAGATTCTCTTAAAAAAGAATTTCCAAGTAAAAATTAACTTTGCTTTAGTCTGCTGCATTTTCCTTTACTCAAATAGGAGTAAAGGAAAATCTACATACAGATATTTGGACTTATGTTGTGCTTGATGTTGTATAATTGTGTGTGTGTGTGTTTCCGGCCAAGCATTCAAAATTATTTTATGTAATTGACCACCCAGTACTTTAACTTTGTAGTTATTTTTAGAAGCGAAACCCTTTAGAACATTTAGTAAATGTATTATCAAACCAGTTGTATTATAAGGGTAAATAAAGTTATTGTTGTTGACAACACGATGATCAATTCTCATTTTCTCATTACTAAATTACTTTGTATATTTGTTATTTTAAGGGGAAGTTTAAATTAACGTTAATAACTGATTGGGACTTAAAGTTTCAATTTATCTAGCTTAGCCTATTTAAAAAACGGTATGTGGTGCTGGCAATATAGTCTGCACAGCGGCTGTTTTTTTTAAATGGAGACTTAAGTGTCGCCTTGAGACTTCAACGCACGAGCGAAGAAAACCTTTTTTTACTCGTGCGTTTAACATCGCGGCCTTAGTGCCTCTCCCTTAAAAACACCCTCTACACACGGGTTACTGGCTGTACTTTTACTAAAGGTTTTATTACAACGATAACGCATTTAAGGCCTGTTTTAAACGTCAAACTTTACATGTGCCTAATTTAATGCTAATGAGCAAATTCTATTCGCTACATTAGATTCGGCACATGTGATATTCGAGGTTTAAAACAGGCCTAAGTTTAGTTGACGGAGTCCATATCCCACCCTGCAGTGCGATGAAAATTATATAACCAAACTTTAGATACAGATTACAAAATCATTAAAATACTTTGAGGAGGGCTTCTTTGATCTAAGATTGATACCTGCGGGAGCACTGTCAAGAATTTGAAAAAAGCTAACTGATTAAAGCCAACTTTGAACCAATAATTGAGTTGTGCCAAGATTAATCTATCACTTTAATGTAAGACTTAAAGTTGCTATTGGTGAGTAGACTATAGACATCTTGATATGATATTGTGTTTGTAATCGCGCGATTATGATTTTGAACATGTTACCATGAAAAAATCCGCTTGATCAGAAGTCAACATTTAAAAGCACAGGTACAAGATCAAGGAGAAAGAGTTTAAACTAAATCGAAAGGAAAAGCAGCTGTGACAGGTTTGTAGTTAACACCATAGTTATCGTAGGCAAGAAGGCGCAGAAAGAAATGGCACTCACAAAACTCGTTTCTCGCGAAGATTATGCTCTTTTTGTCGGTCATACTTTGAAATAACAACCTAAGAACGATGAATAACGCACGGGAGTATTCTCTAGATATATTTTTGCCTTAAATTTCTAAAGCGCTATTCCAAGTACGAGAGACGAAAACAACGGCAGGGGGCATTTTGGCCGATGTCGTTTTTTCTTGCAAGAAAAGCTAGACTTCATAAGAACACCGTGGCTGAGATTCCCAAGATAAGTACAAAATTCAAACAATCACCATGCTAAAATTCTCATCAGACAAATTTAGCAATTTTGTTTAATGCTTGTGCACAGAATGAGATGAGCACGAATGCTCTGTTAACTCAAAAAGCAACCGAAACGAAAGTACTACTGATTACGATTAAAAAAACTTGAATACTCCTAGATATGCTGTGCTGTTGGGCGCTCGAAAAGTTCTTGGACGCTGTATCGTGACAGGTTCGAGATTTTATCGGATACCACGATGACATGCACTGGATAAAGCAATGACAGACATGTTTTGGGCTCTTTTTGTTGTTCCCGGCGGCATACAATTGAAGGCCAAAGTTTCGAAATATCAGAAATAAATAAGAATTTACAATCAACTGAAAGCTGCTGGTTTTTCAACAACAAAAAAAAAAACCTGCAACTATTACACCTTATCTGAAGTTCAGACCTGAACTTTACATGCCGAGTCTA
Organism: Hydrozoanthus tunicans; assembly: GCA_026413305.1. NCBI lineage: Eukaryota > Metazoa > Cnidaria > Anthozoa > Zoantharia > Hydrozoanthidae > Hydrozoanthus > Hydrozoanthus tunicans. The sequence continues at coordinate 9,277 of JAOBAT010117012.1, forward strand.
TTGTAAATAAACTTAGAACACAACCTGATGTTTTCATTAGCATTATATTTGTCAAATGTGAAGATTGACTGACTGACAATAGTAAAAAAATTGTGAAGAGCTTACCCGAATCTTCTAAGTGTCAAAGGCGCCAGGAGATTGTATAGCGTTAAGCCGGATTTTCTGAGGGAAATTTGAAGCTTGTCTTTAACGGGCTCTCAACAAATAAACTTTAAATGGATATTACAAATAAACATAAACCGTTAAACACCTAAACACGTTAAATACATAAACCGTTAAACACCTCTACAGAAACAATAAATTTCATGACATGTCTTAGCACTCTTACATATTTCCGACAAGGTTAATCCCTCGCCTCATCAACTTCAATCCTTTTTAGAATTTCAAACTACAAGTTTTTGCCTCAAAGAAAAAAGAAAATTGTCAGTTCCGCACTAATATACAAACAAACTTCGTTTCATATCACTGATGCACTTGTTGCTCAGTTGAAAAATCCTTAAAAGTGATCTAAATTTCGATTTTTGACAAAGCAACCGATTGCTTATTTTGTTGCCGACAAACTAACAAACTTAACTTCAATGATCTATTTATGGTGTTTCTTGAACTACACTGAACTTATGCTTAAGACAAAAGGCTTCGAAAGAGCCTAAAATTTTTAGTGTTCTTGTTTTTAAGATTATAATGTGAAGACATAAACATAACTTGGCTTTATTCTACAAAAATTTGCAACAGAAAACGCAACTTTTACCACAGTATAATTCACTAACATGCCATTTTTCTGTCACCAAAAACTAATTTCGAGGCTTTCAACAAACAAGTCAAGTTTGTTTTTCTAACCAAAAAAGGCTAAAACGAAATTTGCAATAGCTAATTAATTAATGCGTTTTGCTATTTTACTGTGTTCTAAGATGCCAAACAAACGATAACTGGCAATGTGTCAGAATATTGTCAATTACATACCCTGTTTTCCCTCCGTTATTACATGCACAACAGTCTAAGCCGAGAAAAAAAGAAACGATCGGTTTTAAAAAGAAAAATTAAGCAAACGACATGTTGATCCTACTCAAGTAAGGCCTAAACGAGTGGAGATGTTTTTGATCAGCTTAAAGGGATAGTGTAATTACAGCCAGAAACATTTTACAATCTACTCGATGACAATGGCTCGCAGTGGCAAAAGTATGTAAGGCACGCCGAGTGAAATAAAAAGATTTCGAAATTTTATTTCTTTTTAACTTTCTAAAATATTTTGTCGTTGCTAAACTGAGGCTTAGTTATTCAAATATCAAGTATCAATTTATTAGTGCCATTTGGTGTATTTTTACAGTTTGTGTGTGTATTTTACTAATGTTAGAAATGAAACTAAATGGCGAGGATGATTGATAGGAAGCGGTTAGGCTTAAATTTGAAGAGTTCAGTCAATCCCTATGTAATCATGTGATACATTGAAGAGAATAGGAAAAGACGTGCCAAGATGTGCAGGTATCAGTAATTAGACTTGAGGAAAGTAAGAATAGACGTGACAAGATATGCAGATATCAGTAATAAGACTTGATTGATATTTTGAGATAAGATCGAACTTAAGTTTTTTGGTAAATGAAGAGTAAGTGGTGCTTTCTTTGATATCAAAGCTCAATGAATTGAATGTCATTGGACCTTGATTCTTGCAAGCTACGAAAAAAAAACCCAGTTGGCTAGACGCTACAGTAATGCCTTATGGCAAAAACTAAAAAGGTGACAGCAAAACAGCCAAAATACAGTTAGCATTTGAAAATGGGTTGTTCACCACTAAATATCAATTGCGCTTTTCTGTATAGAAACAACAGCGACACCCAAATCCCCTAAAACATTAAAAATCAAGGCGCAAATTCAACATGAATAAGAATAGCGGATCCTTACATTAAGATAGTCAATATACAAGAAGTGACTACAGTATTTCGGCAATGTTATCAGTTAAAATGAACTTTTTAAACAACTGTTTTACTACCAACTGAGATTTTGGCCAGTTATCGGTTGAGTTTCTAGAAAAATATGAAAACGGTAAGAAATAAAAAACAAAAAAGGTTTCTGGCCTCTTTGTACAAAGAATATCCCTTTGTTGTTTGTAAATAAAAGGTTTTATACCTGTAATGTGTACACCACAGTTTGCGAAAAAAAACGTTAACTGAAAACGTAAACCTTATCTGTAGATTACATTTAAATTTTTGGAAGTTGGCTAACTTTTAATTTTGCTGTAATTTTATTAACCTGGCCCTGTAAATTGTCTGTATAAACGTGATTGCGAACTTTGTAGGTTTCCTGTGAACTCATTGAACTGACATTGTAAATCAAACTATCTGTAAATTTCGTTGCAATTGCTATGACTAAAGGATTTAAAAGTTATAGTTTCGAATCTATGTAAATTGCCGGTAAGCCTTTAAGTTGTGCATGTGCCTGTTGTAACACTAATAACAAAACCTTTGATATAGTCATAGCCTGCAATTGTTCAAACAGTCTTTGCCCAAAGGAAACACAAAAATGCAATTATCGATCTATGATCTTATTGCACATCAGTCAAGAATAAATTTACAACCAAAATTGCCGTTGCAACAGTTAAAGCTATTTCATTGAATTCAGTTTTAGTTTATACCGTTGGAAAAAAAAAACCTAAAACATACTTATTATTAAATGTTTGTTGCTTTTTTGTTTTTCTAAATTGAATTTTATTGAGAAAAGGTTAAGGTCCCTTATGAATTTCATAGCTAATTTGCAAGGTCAGATCAAGCCCCGTTTTTGCATTTTATAGGTGATAAACAAAGTTACATCCAGCCTCTTTTTGCAATATGTACAGACCTTATTTGGGAGGTGAAATCAGGCCTTCTTTTGCAATTTACAGCTAATTTACAAGGTAATCAGGCCTTCTTTTGCAATTTACATCGAAATTTTTATTTATAAGGTCAGCTCAGGCCTTTTTTTGCAATTTACAGGTGATTTACGATTTGAAATCAGGCCTCCTTTTGTAATTTACAGATGTAAATTTTCCTAACAAAACTCATGCAAAACTCATTGCCATCAAACTAGGGAAACTCAAATTCGAAGTTTTTGAATTTGTTAATAACTGATTTTTGTTTTTACCCAAATTTTTATTTTACAGAGAGAGTTAGCTATATATGTTGTAATCAACGAACATCTAAAAAAAGAAAAAACAGAATTGTTCACAACTGTGCTGACATGATTACTACAGAGACAAATTTCACGAACAGCAGTGGCACAGCACAAGGTAAGCTTGGCTAGAATCGATTTCAACACATTATTTTAGTTTTGTTCTTAAACTATGAAACTGTTCGCACAGATTGATTGAGGTCAAATATCTATAACCAGGGAACTTTTAAGGGGAAACTAAAGGAAAATGATCATGGATAGTTTTTTCAAAGACCTAATGATTTCGAATTCATGATTATTTATGACTTCTCAGTGCTTCGATGGGAGATATGAGTTATTGAGTAAAAATAAATTTTTTAACAAGAAAATTTTAAATTGATCAAGTACGATTTTTTCTTGCCTGTGTAGTTCGCTTTTTTAATTTGTTAGTTACTTTTGGTGTTAAGGATTTCACTAGCACTGCTATAAACAATCGTCCCTAGGTAAGGATTATCAATTTTAATGAGATTGGAGGCTAGTTCAAAAAGTTTTAACTCCTATAACGTCTTAGAAGATGTTTTGCTTTCCTCACAACTACACCAGAGCATACGCATGCCTACTGAATTACCAGGCTGCGACCAACAACTTCTAATTGCGTTTAACACTGATATGCAATTGGAGACAAAGCGTCGAGATTCAAGCCTAATATGGCAGTACACTTATCCAATAATAACAAGCAAAATTTTTAAATGGAATAGGGAGAAGGGAATATATGTTGTTGGTACTACTGTCTTGAATCCTTTCTTGAGCCAACATATATGTTGCCTCAAGAAAGGATTTAGCCTATTAGACCGGCGCTTACGTATATCTCCGGTTTCCGTAGTGTAGTAATAGCGAAGTCCTTTACTCCCCTTGTACAGATCACTAATCCATCGCAGGTTAGCCCCTAGCAGATTACGAGCCCAACACGCTAATGCTCGGCCATTGCGTCTTTGCTACCTTATTTCTTGCTAAATAATCGTTTTTTGAAAGTGCATGTATTAAATCGAAATGTAATTAATGAAAGCGCAAAAACTGTTATTCATAAGCGTATATCAAACATTTCTGATAAGCAAAGAAAACGTTATATGCTACATTTTTACCCAACAGGCCGATCTTCAAATGAAAGAGATCTAACAACCGAAGGGCGGGTTGCCATGACGATAGCTTACGTGTTGGCTTTCCTCGTTGGTTTCCTTGGCAACAGTCTGGGGATTTACATAGTGAAGAAAAGAACAGCCCCTAGAAAAAATGTTTTTTACTTTCTCATTATTAACTTAGCATGCGCGGATCTACTGACCACTCTATTCGCCATGCCATACAATACTGCTTCCCTTTACATTCAACATCAATGGTTCGGTGGGGTGCTTGGCCAAATAACCTGTAAAGTCATCAACTACGTTTTCGGTGTCTCTATCAGTGCTTCCATTCTCACCA
>JAOBAT010117023.1:0-13867 GCA_026413305.1 Hydrozoanthus tunicans
GTAGTGGCCAACTCGAAAGCTTTTGCTCCTTTTACCACTACGCACTTCTTCCTCTTAAAGTATAGTTAATCAAAATTATCTCTTATTTTAGCTTTGATGTAATTGAGAAGAAACTGTAAATATAAATAGGTGCGAAACAATAAAACTGTAAACTGTAACCGAAAAAGCTTTAGCTAAGATAAACAAACACTGTAAGCGTTGCAAAAAGATAATGCAGAACACAATAAAAACTCCAAAATAAGTACAATTATAATAAGTAACACAATAAATGTACAGTAGAATTGGATTTAAAAAAAACATCAAAGTCTTTTTCCCAGCATACCTTGCATTTGGTACAAATGAGTCCCTCTTAACAGCAATACTTTCCGATGCTGTACCCGTTGTTGTTAAGGCGGCAAAATTTGCGACCACTGAGAACCGAGAAAGAGTATCCTCCCTATAAAGAGTCCACTGGTAGATGTGTTTTTCGTCACACAGCTTATTCAGGCATTTAGATGTTACGCGGAATGTTTGAGAAGGGTTCAGAAACTGGTCACAGTTGCTGAAACATCTAAAACAGAGCGTTTCAAAGAAATTTAAGATCTAAAAAATTTCATTTAGAATAGCTAATGGCATGGGGTGAGTAAAGTTTAGGAATGATTTCACAATACTTTGCACGCATGTTTTTCAAAAATTTGAAAAATTGAAAACACAAGTGCCAGCAATCCTAAATTTAACAAGGAACAATGCTATTACGCGTCTATCACCTTAAGGGCAAAACTCTTCATCTTGCGTCGTATCCGAAGGGAAAGCCTCGCGTTATTAGATTATTCCAAGTTTCTTCGAAAATTGCTACAAATGTATCACAATCTCTGCGATCTCTGGAAACATTCGGAAATCTCTGGGAACGGTGTAAAATCGTTTCTAAGTTTGGTAACGTTTAGATTTCGGAAAGGCTTCGAAAAACTTTGGAAGTATTCGGAGTTAAACCATCGAAACATTTAAATGAATTGTTTTAAAAGCGCTATTGATGTGCAAATACTAATGTAATCCTTGGAGTGCAGCTTCCCGAGAGCCTAAAAATTCTCTTGGCGGGTTACTGAACAAACACAGCATTAAATATGAATTTTTTCTGTCGTCATTTACGTTTGATTTTAACCATTCAGCTCTTTTTGTCATAATACATACTTATGTTTGTTCATCAAACAAGTGTTTAACACAATTTATCTTACACAAGCTACTTGTACATTTCGAAGCTAGGTTGGTCACATGTTCGTTTAATGTCGAAAGCGAATCATTTGCTGAATGTGATGGTCACATATCCTTCCCAAAGAATATGTTTAGTGCATAGCTTTCAGGAAAGGGCAAGCTCTTTAAAAAAAGGTTTTCTTGCACAATTTTTAAATAATAGAAATAATAATAATAATAATAATAATGTAAATATATTATTTTATATAGCGCAAATATCAATCAGTAAAATTTTCAAATGCACGTTACATTATGAATAGCATATAACAATAACAATAACATTAACTATAATTAGTATAACATATAACAATAACTATAATCAATAAGAACTATAATAATGGTAAAAACTATAATATATAGTAAATGTTTTCTGCTGGTTTTTCTCTCAGTTGAGCGTTCGTATCAACTTTCTCACTTTAATTTTGTGGCAGATAGTTTTTGATGGGCTCATAGTACATCAGCAAACATACGTTAAAAGTTTTCGAAAAACTTGCTGCTGCAAAATGGTTTCGACAAAGCAAGTCGCCTAGATTTTAAAAAATAATTTTATTACGTCGGGGATAAATCAAGTAAATAAAAGAGGATTGTGCTGATCAAACCAATATAATGCAGTATAACCCTCTCTCACCTAACTGCAATATGTGGTCGTTCATCAGAGACAAGGCGCACATCCTGATCGTAGACCTCGGTGAATTCTTCATTACTAACAATGACTCTAAATGTGTACGTTATACCTGCCACCATGAATCGCGTATCAACCTTGACAGTGATATTTCTCGATTCAACTCTTCCCGTTCCATTTTCAAGACATACACTTCCATTGACAATTAGCCCCTGTTGTGTATGTTGAATTCCCCGGAAACTAGCGTTGTTTCCAAAACTGTTACCTTTCTTTTTGCAGTACCAGGTAAAGTTCATTCCAAAATATTTTCCAGGCCCAAGATCTTCGATATACGATGTCGAGGCATCAAGCACAATTGTCGCTCCTTGAGATCGGACGATCTCATTACCCCCGTCTATTTGCGCAACCAAGCCCGAGACAATTTTCAAAAAACCGTAGTCATACTTCAAGGACTTGGCAAAGTTAACGAAAAGTTTCACTAAATACAACCCTGGTAAGAGAGACCGCTTTGCCAAAGCCCACTTGGATTGCCGAGACACCACAGTATATGACTGGTTAAACTTAAAAGGTTGCTCGCCAGATGAGAAGACTTGCCACTCGTAGAACGTGTTTGGGCAACCTTCTTCACTAAATGATGTTTCAAAAATAAACGAGTCTGTGAAACTTACTTCCGGTAAATTAAAGTACTCTTTTCCAATAAGTTGTATTTTTGCCGGTTTTTCCATACATAACACTGAAACCAGAACACATTTATACGTTGGCCAAAGAAGTGATACATTTTTATATCAACCACAACTGATATCAATATGCTACTCAGCAAATACTGTTCAGTTGCAAAACGAACAAAAATATTTTTATAATCTTATCTAACTTTGTTTGGAGAACAAGTGGTTTTTTTTTTATAACAGTGAAAAGCTGTCATAATCTTTAGTTAGTGTTCGTACCCTTTATTTGGAATTCAAAAGATACTTGTGCAAAAATATGCGTGTAAGTCCGTCTTCAATCATTTGTAGAAACGTATATGCAAAGAAAAGCATACTATATAAGAGTTTTGAATTAATCCCAATTCTTTGGAGATATCGGAAGGTCTATTTATCTACACCACTCCACTGTGGACAGTGACAATAAGCAGCTAGTCTAGCTAGTCTCCAGCCCTATAGCTGGGGGCTGAAAATGACCCACGTACTGATCGATACGAGGAGGGCTACCACCCAGTGTTGTGGTTTGTATACTCCAACTAGAGAACCAAAAGTTTGTTAGTATTGTGTACTTTTTCGTACCATCCTTGTTAAATCAAATTTGCTTCGTACTCATTTACCCAAACAAGCGACTCACAGACACGGCTATTAGTATTATAGTTAGAAAAAAGGATTAAAAAGGAAACGTTTCGCTGCCATCTGGGCAACATTGTCAGGTCAATTATAAGACAACTATTGTGCATGATCAGCTTTTGCTGAAAAAATCATATCGCCGAGTGAGATGATTAACTGACAGGTACCTCTGCATGGGCAAATTCTGTGGACGAAAGGATCGCGACTACTTCCATCACAAAACAACTTGGAAGGAATTTGTTTGAAACCACGACAATGTCCTTTTGTTTTCGTCACGGCATAGTACAAAGGATCAGAATAATACTTGAACACTTCATGAGCAAAAGAACAACTTAAACCCAGCACTTTAAACATGAACCTGGCATCGTCTGGTGGGAAACCATGTCCCGTCTCGGCACAGGTGCGATTCACCTTCTGACAGGCTGATGTACAGCGCTCGTGGGACTTAGCCAGATGATAAGTGACAGCTGTTGAAACAAGCACAAAAAGCAAATTTAGTTTAATTTTAGCCACCAAGAAATTAACATCGGAAATTAGGAAAAGCACTGTTCTCCGAGTAAAGCCTGGTGTCCTTAATTATAATTGTATGTTGGCCTTCAGTGGTACATGAGTGAATACAACGTAAAAATTCGAGTGAGGCCATACCACTGGAACGAAAATAATCCAAGTGTCGCTGATCTACAGCATTAACAAGAAACCCCTTAAACCCACACAAAGGAAAGAAAAAAATCTCTGACCTTGGTTGGATTCGAACCCATGACCTACGAAACAGATCTTACGTCGCTCTAAACAACTGAGCTACAGAGCCAGCTGGGAGTTTGGTCGTGGGATTTAATAACAGTACAGCTCGGCCCAAGCCTAAAAATAACCATAGAGTGTTGTCCAGTTGCACATCTCTTTCCTTTGTGCGGGTTTAAAGGATTCCTCGTTAATGCTGTAGATCAGCGGCACTTGGATTAGTTCCGGTTCCAGTGATATGGCCTCACTCGAATTTATAGTTGTATCTGCCGTACAAAGAAAATCACACATAGCTTTATCTATATGGAAACCTCAAACACAACCGCCAGGACGACAGACACTTTTGGCTCGTAAAGACATCTTCACAACAAATAAGGACGTTATGACTCAAGACATAGGAAGCATTAGCTCCGTCGGGTAAAATTAACGCGGAGTAGAATCTTATTTTTAACACTATTAATTTTTTGGCTAAAACAGTATGAGAATTCTATGGTATTACCTCTACATCCGTAGAACTCCACTCTTATCGCTGGATGGCTATACCAAGTCTTAGGATTAATACGAATAAATCGGGTCTTTATCAGTGGATTGAGAGTGTGTCTCACCACTGTACTGGAGTCAAAATTAGCTGAAAACACCTGCAATTTGATAATGCAGTTGTTGCAATAAATTCCTTTTAAAAAACCATTCGTTGCAAGTTATGAAGGCCCTCCCCCAGCTAGTGACCTCTGAACGTTTATGCGAGGTTCGTGAAAAAACACTCTCTTAGAACGACGTAGTGAAAACGTGTAATTAAGCCTATCTAACGCGTTAACATAAAAAGGGCCTTTTTCTATAGTTGCGCAAAATCGAGCCGATTAAATGTTGTTGTGCATGCAATATTTAAAATCCCCTTAAGACTCAAGGCCTTGAACTCTAAAATCCAATTATATGGGCTAACCTGCAAAATGTTTAGCAATTCAATTGTTCTAATAAAGATCAAGAACTAAGAGTTTTGAGACTTGACTATAAAAACTTAAAAATTAATGAAAATTTTTCACTGGTTGTGAATTTTCTGAGATGAAGTGCGTTAATAATTATCATAAGCTCAACCTTTTTATCTAGTTTACAAACAATTTTTTCTAGATGTACACCTCGAAAAGAGAGATCCTGATTCTTAGTAGTCACTATAATCAGCTGAAATTCAAGGCCAAAGTGTCAATAATCGTTTAATCTTATTCAGCCCCTCCAGATTCTGTTCGCTGAAAGATCGAGAAAAGGCTTGCCGGCACCAGGGGAAACAGTTAGTCTCAACTACGACAGCAACCTATTTCGATTGATTTAATGATAGCAATTCAAATTAAATTGAAGTGATAGACTAGAGAGATGGAATCGGGCGAAATTGGTGCCCACATGAATTGCCGTAAGCTAAGGTTTTTCTGACTGAAAAAAAACGATTTTTTGGCCGTATTATCAGTGAGTAGTTATTTTTTTTCAAAACTAATTCTTAATTCAACCTTTAATTGATTTAGTCAATTGACAGGGGTGCTTAGAACAGGCTTAAATGTTTGCGACATTCCATTCCTGCTAGATTTACTAGACCTTTTTCCTGTTAATTGGTTACATATATTAAGTAACATAATTATGTACGTATTCTAATTTTAAAAAAAATTAGTCAGTAATATATTGTTATACCTGTAAAGAATTGTACACATGAAACTGATCACCATTGTTACTGTAAGAAAGTGTGTAGCTCTTTATCCACTGAGGTATCGAGTCTCGTCCTTGAGTTGCAACTGCGCTGACAAGTACTTCATCCCGTAAATCAAACTTCAACCACGGGCTTTTTATATCATCAGAGGCAAATATCAGTGCCCCTTCGTTACCTGCTCCCGGATTTCGCTTTGAGTATAGTCTGAATTTATCATGATGTTGGGGTTCTGGTTTTAAAACACTTGAGAAGGTGACATCGGAGTCATTTATTTGACCGGTTGTTGTTCCGAGAGCTTTCGGGTCAAAGCATTCTAAAAAGAAAAGAGATGGCTTGCTGAACTGACTGTATGTGCAGCAGCGATGTCAGATCTTAACTGGTTCCTGTACTCTCAATTTTCCCAGCACCTAAGAAAAGCATTTCAAAGTGTCCAACATGCTTACTGGAGGCAAAACTGATTTCCCCCTTGCACTTCCTCGTATATTTATCGGAAGTTTAACTCTTTTATCTCAAAACCATAGTAGCTCAAGATCACTTCACTTTCCCTTGGCAACTCGAGTTATCGAGGCTCAACTGTACAACGAAAGAAGGAGGCTATGTTAAGTACCTGGGGAAGGGCCAATCGTGATGCATTCAAAGAAGCCGGGAATATTAATACATGCTGCTGAGCCATCAGAGACAGTGCATGAGTGGGAACCAACGAGACACTCATCGATATCTGAGGGAGTAAAATAAAAAAGTTGAAGTTCAAACATTGTTTTGAGCATATTCTAATCAGTCATTAAGAACAGAAATTAAACATGTTTCGTAGCAGGCCTGCTTTTGTATTGAGACGAGGAAGCCTAACTTTTCTTCTAAATGGATACTTTTGGCACTTTTCCATCCAACTCTCGCCTTAATTCTATTAGGTTTTTAAGCTGTTGACACCAACTTTTGCTTAAAGGACTTAAAGGTGACAATATGTTGTTATGTCCTTAGTAAAACGAATCTTTGGTATATCTCGATATTTTTCTCCTTTTTTCGCACATTCTGGTTTTATATATATATAAATTTATATATTTAATATATCTAGAACCAAGCGGCCTGTGACTAATTGTCAAGTCTAAGAACAAAAAAAGAGTTCTTAAACCAAAACACTGCTTGAATTAAAATACTTAATTAACTTCACATTCTAGCAAAGCATACAACTAACCGCTGACCTGTGCAGTTTACCCCGTCGCCCTCCCATCCAGGGTTACAAGTACACGTGAACGATCCCAATGTGTTATTACAATGCGCCTCAGTGTGGCAGTTGTGGATCTTATATAAGCACTCATCGATATCTGTATTAAACACAAAGCTTATTATCAAAAGGAAAAATGTCTCTAGATCGTTTATGCCACCGTCTACAAAATAAGAAAGTCGATCGCCTTGCTCTGCAAAAACCTTCAAAATTTGTTTTCTGCCTCCTAGTGATTAATAGCTTCAAAATCTTCAAATCTAGTTTAGCTGCAATCTGATGTCTAGAGGTTGTGCCCAGTTTACAGACGCCTCAGACGGGAGGGTTCTGTGATGTTACGATATGCAAAGCGCTGAGGCGGACTTGAAACCATTTATGTTTGTGGCTGAGACGGCAGTATCTGCCAGTAAATTCCAGGTTCAGATTGTTTTTGGAAAGAAAGATAAGGAGAACTGCTAGGACAACGCTGTTTATTTGTCAGTATTTTGGAGGATTAGATCTGATTGATCGTCTCAGGATACAGGAAGGGAAGGTGATGTAACAAGGTTATATTGGACTGGATAATGAGGCGGCCTGTTTTCTTAAGTAGGCCAGCCAGAGGAGGAGACGGATCGTAAGGTACTAGTGTAATAGTCTTAATAATCTGCGACTAATCATTCATGCGTGATCAGAAACAAACTTAATTGCTTCTAAAACAATTTTTTCAATGTAGAAAACCAATAAACGGTATCTAGTAATAGCGATCAAACAGTTCTCTGCTAAGTTATCCTGATATCGAACCTTATTACTTTAGCGGCATAAGTTTACTTGTAAGAAATATGCTCTACGGTACTTGAGGCATCAACTAGCTGAGCGGAGCGTTTAATAAAACTGATGTTAATATGATTCCGGTCTGGGTTTAAGCTAAAATCCTAACAATAATTTCTTCTCTTAGGAAAGCTCTACGGTTTATACAAAACCCTTATTAGGTCTTCTACGGAAAAGACGAAATTACAGCTGTTGCATGTACGCTGGAAACAAGAACGTAAATTATCCCCGGTTTAATTGGTAATCGCCCCTTGAACAAGTGGGCCCTGGTGTCTAACCTGGGGTAGTTATTACAACTGGTAAGCTTCGGTTTCCCTCCCCCTGGGAGCTAATCCCCGCAGCTTCCACTGTGTAATTTGTGTACGATTTGAGACCTGTGACCAACAGCTCCACTTGTGATGCGTTCACAGTCACGTTATTCCAATACCCGGCGTCGTCACTTCTATAAAATACTCGATAACCAACTGCAACACCACCAAACTCTGTTCTAGAAAAAGGTTGCCATTGAACAACAATGGTGGAGTGGTTGACTGCGGCACTCCCAGAAATGTTTGGCATTTTCCAAGGCACTACAAGAGTTTAGAACACAAAACAGAGCACACAAGGTAAGTTTTCCACCGATCAAAAAAGTGCTTTTCGGCTCTAAATACCTTACTCATTTGGGTAAAAACAAGAAAATTAAAACAACCAACAGTTCATTTATTCGTATATAAATACTTTTAAGGGCTATAGGACATGGAGAAAGACAGTTCAATAGTTTACATAATATTTCCAATCAACAACGATTCAGTTCGAAATGGAAATGCATGTAAATGTAAGCGAAGTTTGGTGCCACACTGACGCCATTCTCAAGATAATGAGACAAATTATTCTGTCTCTTTTGCTAATCAAATACACATCTTAGCTTAGTTCTTCAACCGAGAACCCAGAAATACAGAATAACTTATTCCATTTAGGAATGGCTTCAAAATGACACCGAAAAACAGTCGAACAACTTTACTTAGATTTTTATGTAACAACATTGTATACGGAAGTTTTCCTACATGTTTGTTTTTAGGAGTTGCCAAAACATAAAGTTGAAAAACCTTTTCTTAAAATGACATTAATCTAAAACTATTTCTACTTATTAAATGAAAAACCGCTATAATGAATCAGGTTTTCTGCTGTGAAGAGCGTGGTTGTGTCTGCCTTGAAGAACGTGATTGTGTCTACCGTGAAGAACGTGATTGTTTCTGCTGCGAAGAACGTAATTGTTTCTGCTGTGAAGAACGTTATTGTGTCTGCTGTGAAGAACGTGATTGTTTCGGCTGTGAAGAACGTGATTGTGTCTGCCTTGAAGATCGTGCTTGCGTTTGCTGTGAAGAACGTGAATGTGTCTGCTGTAAAAAACGCGATTGTGTCGGCTGTGGAGAACGTGGTTGTTTCTGCCGTGAACTTAGAAGTTGTGTCGAATCATTTAGCCTCTAGAAAATGGACCGAAATTTTGGAATATCAAGGACTTTGGGCACCTGTAAGTACGCGCAAGTTACTCTTCTTACACGGAAATTTACAACGTTGTTAGTAATGAAACAGGGACCTGTAATGTTACAAACGAAGACGAGAACGTCAACGACGACGACGGCTTACCAAAAACTCTTTTCTAAAGGTAAAAGGTAAAGTTGTGCATTTATATAGCGTCTTTTCCAAATGAATGCTCAAAGGCGCTCTACAATGATCAGTTTACCCCAGCGGACCGGAAGCATGTATAGGCGCCTATTTTCCATTTTGCATATATTTTCTACCTCGTTCTAGATCTACCTCACAAATGGCTCGGTTGCTTTCTTTTGTACGAGTTTAAAAAAATTCTTCTAAAGACAAAATAAGAATGAAGACAGCATCTGTAGACTGTTCTCGTAGTCGTCCAAATTCGGCTTTTCATGTTGTGACTTTCAAGGAAACGAGTGCAGTTGGCCGACACGGTGCTTTCTAACGTGCAGCTATTGTATTCATTATTGTTCTTTGCCGTCGTCGTCTGGGTCGCTATCCTCGTTTCCTACTGTTTTTCCTACAACTAAAAGCATACCTGATTCAAACGTTCTAGAGGACGCACGGCTTGTCGGTCCCGCACCTTTGGCGCTGAATGCATACAGAGCAAGGGAAAAGTTATGAAGATAAGGAAGATGTTCAAAATGTGCACAAGATGTTTTGTAGCCCGGATAAGTCACGTTAAGTATCTGTTTGCTGACCGTTAAATCCTCAACGACGACAACGTAACCAAGGATTAATCTATCATTACATTTCCAGTCAGGCTTGTCCCATGATGCCCTGAGGTCAATACCTTTATTTTTGTTCCAAAATGCGACATTGCGGAGACGCAATCTTTTAACTAAAACAATACAAAGCATGTGTTAGTAGATTATAAAATTATTTCTGGTGTACTTTCGGCCGATTAAAGGTACACAGCATGGCGCGTTGTTTTCTTTAGACGTTGCAGTTTCGTGACCTGCTTTGTTTATACATGATAAACAGAAATCAGAACCAGGGTTAACTTCAAAAATCATTGCAGGACTTTTACACCTGAAGACAAACTTTCAGCTCGCGATTGCATAGAAAGCTGCTTGCCCGGTTTGCTAGGATCCCAGCTTTGCATGAGTAGCTTGGTTGTTACTAGTTGGTTGTTCCTGTGTGATCTTGACCCTATTCTTTTACTCTGTTTAACAAAGATGCCCAAATTTCCGAAAGCCGGATGCCCGGTTTAACTGGAATCAAGCAATTGGTTCCTAGAACTAGGAGCCTCTCATGTTCAAGTCAAATGGTTTGAAAACTAAAAGCTAAATCCTTTCTCTAGCCAAGTGGTTTAATAATAGTGTTTAGCTAATGTTTACCTAACCATACGTAGATGATCAAAGGCGCTTTCCAACGATTTACTTTTGGTTGTCTTAGATCGCCCGCTATACATGACAAACCACGACACCGGGTCGCCCTACTCTTTTGCGACAAATGTTGTTGGCTCTTTTAAGTCCCCGATATAGGAGGTTTAGAGACTGAGCCAACGGTTTAACGTCCTCATCCGAGAAGACGCGAAGGTCTTGCCGTTTGCAAATGTCAGAGCAAAGCCAGCACCTTATCTTCAGTTATTTTAAGACCCTGAGTAAAGGTCTGTTACCAGGAATCGCACCCGGGTCTCCCACACAACAGGCTTGCGCGTTACCAACTAGCTTTACCAGGTCAAGTGGCCCATTAGGGAAAAGCTTAATTGAAATATTAAAACAGGCAAACTGCAATTCGGACAATAATTTTTCTACTTCTGCTAAAACAGTACAATATTCTTTTTAGCAAATAGCTTGGTAAATGATACCTCCATCTTGTGTTGTCATCAGCCCTCCGGCCTTCTCACCAGACCCAACTGTTGTCCTTCCGGCGACCTGAACGAGATACGATGTACATTCTGAAAGCCCCGTGATGGTGAAGCTATCAGTGTCAACATCGACATCTTTCTTCTTTGAATGCCAGCTGATTGTATAACCTCGCAGTACTCCATTGACTTGCAAACTCGGAATATCTTTTTTCCACTCAACAAAGATAGAAGAGGCGCTCAATGCCAAAAGTTTGGAAATACTGGGAGCTATACTTGGGACTAGAAAAAACCAAGACCTTTTTATCCAACAACATATAAAGATATAAGAGTTATTACAATAGATACGCATATCGGTTATGCTGGTAACGTGAGCGATAATGACAACAACTACTTTCTGATTCCAAGGCAACGATAAAGCTGCAGATATTTTGATCGCTTGAATTAACATCTCCATTCTTTGTTTCTTACGCTCCGTGCACAATGCACTCTGATTATAACGCTATGAACTCTGGTTAAGAAAAAGGAACCGATGAAATTGAGATAATATCTTTATATTTAGTATAGCAATAACTCAAAAAATAAAGGACATTTGGTGGCGAGAAAATTTTTCATTCGTGTTTGTAAAAACAAAGAGGGTGTATGGTGTCCAAATTTTCCGCAGAATACATTCGTGTATGAGTGGCTCCTTTGGCAGGCCAAAGAGTTTGAAAGCTGTGGGGGATAGGTTTGGTGAATGACGGATACATATACATTCAGTTTTCAGCATGTTACAAAAATTAGATTAGATTCGAACGATTCATATAGCTACGGAGCACAAGTTGTTCTTGAAATTAAACTGTTGTTCTCCGTAGCTTCGACCGTAGTTAACAAAGCCACGATATTTATTTTGGAGCTTAAAACTTTAACTGTACTGATTTCAAAACGCTTTCGAGAAAAAGTTATGTGACGCTATTTGACAATATTGCTTCTGTTATAAGCATCATACAAAATGTTCCGTCGACTGCATGTTGCTACGTACAGTATGGGCCTTGTTTTCTATCCTGACTGAAAGAAGGTATAATGTTCTTTTATCATTACCGGGTTAATTGTTTAAAGAAACGTTTTCGGCTCTTTACAAAAACTTTGGAGTTTTAAGTTACAAACAATTTTATAAAAAAACAGTTTTGTTACAACAAAGTGGCACAAGTTTTCCTTATAGGCAAGAACGAACCTAAGAAAGCTTCAAACGAAAATAATATTGTTACGGTAATTGTTTATCCACATAGCAACTCGTGCTGTTGACGTTGCTTCTCAAAAACGTCATTATTCTAAAATAGCGAAACGAACATACAAAAATTTAACTTGAAATTTACTTTCATTTCCGTTTTCTATTGAAAGTAAATTTGGTGCACACACGTGTTGTCTTCATTAAACAAGGACTGTAAATGCCTAACTTTACTCGACAAAATAGCTTTCGGCGAGTTGCATATATACAGACTAATCGACAAGTTCTATATATAAATGTGTTCTGAGCTATGTGAAAAAATCATATTTCTTTAAAACTTGCTACAAATCTCTTACCGACTTTATTCTGTTCTGTTTATAACGGATTTAGAACGGAACTACAAGAGTTTGGAAAGTTAACTTAAAATTTGAGTTGATGAAAATGCAAGAATTTATGTAAGATACGCAAATCTGAAGATTAATGGCTGGCAACTGACAGCTGTACTCGGTTTAAGAAGCTGAATGGTACGATTCTTTTCCAAAAGGTTCTCAATAAATTCTATGAGCTGTGCTTGCTTAATTGTCGAATCAAAATTGGATAAGCTAGAATTTTACTCGACGAGGTGGCAGATTAATAAAACGTGAAAGCACATGGTTTGAATCGGAGTTTCAACTTGGCCGAAGAGTTAATGCAATGATAAAAAGAGGCAGGGAGTTTTCTTCTACTCAACACACAAAACTAAAAGGTGCAGAGGTTATGAAAGATTGTAAAGAACTATGGTCGTCTAATAAGTCTATTAAGATATCAAATTTAGTATCATTTGTGCACAGAACTAGGTATTTTATTCAAATTTATTAGAACTCTTGAATTATCAAGATTACAGTCTCTGTTAAGACAAGACGCCATTCATCTCGGTAAGAACAAAAGGGAATAGGTATAGAGAATTTCTTCAGGGGAAACCAGTGTAATACGTATGGGTGTATTGATTTTAGAAAATGGGGAGATAAGATTGGGCAAGTTAAATCTGTGAAACATGAATAAGGACTTATAAAATTAAAATAGTAAAAGCCTTCTCTGGTTAAAAACCGTAATAAAGTACAAGCTTTCGGTTGTCAGACCACAACCCTTGACGAGTAAAGAACTAACTACAAAGCTATGCACATAAAAGTTAAGAGGTGTAAGGTAAGAATGAATAACTACAATATAAACCAAAAGGTGAAAACAATAGCTTAAAATTACTAAAGTTAAGATAAAAGCTGTCAACATACTGAACATATCAAGTTTACCATCGAACATGAAAACAATGGCCAGATTGATTTCTTAAACACTTAAATTACTTGCGAAGATGGCATTATTTCCATTGATGTATACAGGAAACCCACTAATACAGATGGATATTTAGACTTTCATTCACACCATGATAAGGTAATGTGGCTTCAACTTTAATTAATCGCACACTTAATCTCCCGAGCACAACAGACAAGAAAACCCGTGAAGTAGAGCACGTCACACGTATTTTAGCAGTTAATGGCTACAACTCGTCTCAAGGTTTTGCTTCTCTCTCTTATATCAAGGCTTGACCCAGCCCCTCTCCAGACTTCTTCGAAAACATAATATTCATGTAATGCACGTATCAATGTACAGCCTGGGAGGGGGGGGGGCGGGCATAGGGCGGGCATTTGACACGATTTT
>JAOBAT010117034.1:0-13867 GCA_026413305.1 Hydrozoanthus tunicans
AGGTAAATGAAGATGACTTTATAAGTCGAAAACGTTAGTTTTAAACACCATTTAACTTTTATACCATTTTTTGATATATTTACCGTACTGTTACTCAATATTAATCTATAGGTCACTCGTTAATTTTAATAAGCATTCACAAGTTTTAAACTCAGTTATTTGGAGCAGAATGTAAACAATGATATTGGCTGAAACTCGCCTATACAGTGTCCTCCAAAATTGAATTACAGTATTAAACCAGTCCTATATTAAGTGGCCTTCTAGGTAAGTTCCCGGGGGGGTGTACTTCGGGGTCAAAAGGGTAGGGATGACTGTCGGAAAAGTCCCCAAAATACCCTAAGAAATACCAAGGGATAAAAATTTTCTAACCTAAAAAATACCTCTTGGTTTAAAATTACCCTAAAAAATACCAATTGAAAGCTGAAATTTTCCCCTTGGTAGCTAGCGGGTCAGTGCTAAGTCTCCTCATGTTGTGCTGAACATGATATGTAGTAAATAAAGGCGCGTGCATAATAGAATGTTTGCCAAAGGATGTCTTTTAAAATGTCTTATCAGTACGCACATTTGCTAAAACACGAGACTACAAGCAGCCCAATAGCTTGGCATTTTTAAACCCTACAAAATACCAGGCTCTTGGTTTAACACCGGATTTCTTTTTACAACCCGTAAAATGTACTGGACTTGCAATTTTAACCCCTAAAAAATAAGATGGTCATACCTACCGTCCCAATATAGGGAGTACCACCCCCCCAGGGGGGTAAGTTATCAGTTGTTAAAGTCCCAAAAAATGCTACCTTAATTAAGTGCAGTGTAAGTCAGTATTTACTAAGTCCTGATGAGCTGTCTCTATTTTCCTAACCTGTAATACATGCTCCTTTTGAAACCACTCAAATACTATTCAGTCCAAACAATTTTTATTACAAAATAGCACACAAGATTAGGAATGCTAGAATCCGACAACTTACTTATTTCTCTTAGTTACAGTTTATGAGCAGCAGCAATAATTGCAACACACAAAATGTGCACTAAGGGATAATCAAAAATGCATTTCTACTGTTATAGTCTTTTTACTACCAACTCTACTTCCATCACATTCATAATTACTGCTTTAAATAAAATATGCCGCTTAACTGCAGAATACCCTGCCACTACGATAATTTATTACTGTGCATTCCTCGCTCTATAAACTAAAATAGATGTGCGTTATAATCAAGAACAAAAGATGGTACAAGGTGGCAGGGTATTCTGCAGTTGCTCTAAAAATTCAACAAACAAGTCATCAATAGTTAATATTAATACAGAGGGATCCCGGTTTAACCATATGCCAAGGGGACGTCAAATTATATCGTTAAACTGGGATATCATTATACTGAGGTTCCCGGTATAACGATTTTGTGGGAAAGTTTCTAAAAATGTCGTTATACCGAGAAAAAAGGTGACGTATGCACTTTTACTCTTAAAAATCAAAGGGACTGTTAAAAGGAAAGGAACAAAAGGAAGATAAACAATGATCTAAAGCGGTTTAAAACACATCAATCAACATTCATGGCTGTTGGAGCATAAGCAGGAACAATGATTGTTGACAGAAGCATTGATGTTTAGTAATTAAAGTTTGTTTTGTTATAAAACCAGCATTTCCTGTGGTCTCTCATGTTGATTTTATCGATATACCAGGAAAGATTTTGCTCTTGGAACGAAATCCCCATCGTTAAACTGGGAATATCGTTAAACCGGGGTTCTCCCCCATACATTTTACTATAACTTTTGCCGGGGGAACGAATGTTTATCATTATACCGGGAATATCGTAAAACCAAAGATCATTAAACCGGGATTCCACTGTAGTTCTACATGGCTGCTACAACAAAAACTTATGGTTTTCGGAACCTTCCAATCAAAGACTAAATTAAAAAATATCTATTAATTATAAATAGTGTATAAAAACAATGAAAAAAAATGGTGCTGCACCTGAACTTGAAGACTTCTTTCCTCTGCTTTGTTTTGTGTTTCCTGGACTCTAAAGGCAAGAATGAAATGAAGTATTTGATGCAAATTTTGGCATTAAAACTACTTATAATAAACAAACATTTATTAATTATTTCAAAAATTAAAGAATTGTGCTTCATCATTGTTATTAGCAAATGCAATAGCTTATTCCCTATAAAATAACTAACAATCGATAAGACATCCTGAACAGTATGTTTCATTATAATCATATCAAAATATAATTGATAAGCTTAAGACTGAACATTCTTAAAGTCTCTATCAAGCTTAATTCTTTACTTTTCCAATTAAAACTGTTGTCATCTGTGAACTCAAAATTCGAATAACCAAAAAAATTTTTCATGTCTTATAGTATGCTTTTTAATCAAAAAAAGATTGGAATGTAAATTTTTACCAAGCAGGTCTGCGACTGGTTACCTGTGAAGTAGCAGCAGTGAGTTATGTAGTTTTTGTTTAAAAATTTTCATTTCTATCAAAAAATGTCACAAAATTTTTATTTCAAACAATTACAAGGTAATAATTCATTGATTAAAGTTATAACAATGTGACAATTGTAGCCAGAATTGAATTTTTTGAGATAAAAAAGATTGTCTCTGCTTTGTGCCTTGTGCTACGTCATATGCCTCCTGCTACCCCATCATTGCATGCTTCAAGTCTAAAAATGTAATTGGAATGGCAAGAAAGGTTTTATTTTCAAAAACTACTATTAATAAAGGGTTATACTTTTTATCTGGAACTTAAAAAAAAAGCTTGATAGGGACTTTAAATGTACCAGTACATCAAGTGCAAAACTATGAAACCTGTGAAATCTAAAAAAAAAGTTCTATAAAATTAAATAATATATTTATACAGTATATTAAACATCTTGTAAAAACATGGTTAACAGATGAGAAATATAACTATACTTAATCTTGGTAATAACATGAGTTATCTTTACAATAATAAATGACAAACTGAACATATGTATTGTATACAGTACCACCTGAATTTGTATCATTTTGTGAGCAGATAGCCTAAATAATTGAAAAAAAAAACTTGCGATGGGCTGGTTTTATCCTATTATGAACTTTGACAGTACCACATCACAACTTTGTGTTCCACTGGTTAATAACTGAAGTTTTTACCCTTGCTAGCTGGGGGCTTTTGTCTTCTAACTGCTGATGTTTTATTCTTTCTCTATTTCGTTCTACTGTCTGACTTTTCAGAATATCAAGAGCTTGGATGTCTTCAGCAAGGATGCTAACATCACTGGATTGAACACTTTGTCCATTGTGAAATACTATAGAATAAAGAAAACATAATGAAAAAGATACCTGTATTTTCCTAGTTTATCTAACTCACAAAAGTTTTTTTTTGAATGACCGACATCACTAAAACAGAGTTCTTCTCTAACAATTTTTCTTTTAAGTACTATATCTATAGTCTTTTGAATATCTTTGGGGCACTTTTACCTTGTAGCCTGCAACCAGATGGTTTCACAGCTTCCAGTTATAGATAATTAACTAGGATTTAGTTTGTTTACAAGTGGCAATTTCTGACATCACCCCTCCCCTCAAATCCACACAGCCTTAATCCTGCTTGCTTCCTGTTTGATTCCTTTTTGGGGTAGAGAAAGTAATAGACTGCATTTCGAAATATTGATCGCGTTCGGGACACAAAAGGTTTATCGTTTTAAGTAGACCAAAAGTGGATAAAAACTAGAATTGCAAAGTGTCCCACACGCGGAGCCCCACACGCATAATTTTTTTTTGAACAAAAACAAAGGCAGGGACATGTAACAAACTCTGTCTTGCTGCGGCGAGTAAACTTTTTTCTTGCCTAGTGCCTACCGTCTTCAAGTGTCACGGTCGTCCCATCTACAGCAACAACACGGCCTTCGAAAGTCCCAAGAACTCCGCAACTAACTTTAACGGCGTACCCAACGAAACTTCCAGTAGAAGCCATCTTTACCTAAAACATTAATATCTTTGAAATGGCCGAAAAACAGTAGAATTTGTCACAGCTTTCTTCTTGACTGATGACTTTACTGTATTGAATTTTTTTAATTAAAATTTTCTGATGGCAAATCGTTCCAGGCTTCTGCCGTTTATCTTCATTAGCTCGTCACCAGTCTCCCACTTTCAAAGCGCCGGTCATAGATAGTGTGTACTGAAATTCTAATAGAAAGGAAATGCTGCGAAAAGTTTCGCATCTTGCCCGTGTCACTAATTTCATATCAAGCAGTATTATGGCTTCATCATGTTTTCAAAAACGAAAGTCTGAAATATCGACCGACACTGAATCCACTCAAACGAAAACAACATTCATTTTAAAACAAGAAATAACTTATCAACAAAAAGTTCATTAAGTATTAAAAAAACGAAAGCGAAATTTCAAACTCATTTTTTCCACGTCGGATCGGAAGAGACAATCTTCGTTGTCGCCCTTTCAGAATTCAGTTTTTCTCGTTTACTGGTTTTGCACCTAAAATACTTTTCTCTAACTGACCGTATATTTGTCCAGCTGCAATTAAGAAATGGCTGAGAACGAGGTAAAGTCGAAAACAGTCGACAGTCCTAAGGGACTTTTCATCTTTCAAAATCGGTCGAACTGTAGCTGAAACTCCACAGGCCAAAAAAACTATTCGTGAGATGATGGCTTAAAAAGATTTATTCAGATGAACCCCCTCCCCCCGCACACACACACACACATACCTTTTACTTTTTTAATGGTCCGTCCCTAATCTTTATTATGACACAATAAATACTTATGGCTAAATAATGAAGAACAAAACAGAATGTTTTTATTACGATTGTTTTTAAAAGGCATCATTGATCATACACATCCATTACGTACCTACCAAGACGAGTCGACTTTAGCCAAGACGACTGAAAGCAAGACAGCTGAAAGCCAGACCGTGATCCGGGG
Source organism: Hydrozoanthus tunicans (assembly GCA_026413305.1). Lineage (NCBI taxonomy): Eukaryota > Metazoa > Cnidaria > Anthozoa > Zoantharia > Hydrozoanthidae > Hydrozoanthus > Hydrozoanthus tunicans. Next base: position 4,910 of record JAOBAT010117034.1, read on the forward strand.
TAGCAGTTAACGGAAAGTCAGTCAGAAATCAGTAACTGAGACGTAATTAGCATAAAAGTAAAGGTTGGGGGGGTGGGCGTCAAAAAATGGCGCCACGGAGTCGCCGCGACTCGCCAACTTGTCATGAGTCACTGACGCCAAAGTCGAGCCGTCTCAAAATAAGCCATATCGCAAAACTTAAGCAAGCATTTGCTATGACTACACATCGTTCTCGAATGCCTCAAATAAAAGAAACGCCGATTTCAAAACATTTCTAAATGTTCCGTTCAGACCACAGGCGGCCCAGGCACAAAATCGGTGTGGTCGTGGGCTTCCAAATACTGCCTTTGTTTGGAATCACGAGCGAAGTAAAACTGAAAATTTGATTTTTAATAAAACTTTACTTATCTTGGTCTGATGTTATTTTTGGTAGTCCGTCGATCCTTTCTAGCTTTTTTTTTAGTTTCTAAACGACTTTGTTTCTAAACTGTATTTGTAAGCCCACACCAATTTTGCGCCTGGGCCGCCTGTGGTTAGACGAGTCGAAATCCCTTTCATCAGTTCAAAAACTTAAGTTTGCAGAGTTTTAGATTTAGAAATCTTTAACAAAAATTATTTAAGTCATTTCTTCTTTGCAGCTGGCTATACTAAACCTAGCGTGGTTTGCCGTGGCGTTTTCTCCGTCTTGGTAACGCTGTTTTCTTGTCACGGTCTGAAAAGTTGAGATCCATCTTTGTAGCGATTCTCTGCGCATCAAGGAACGTTGGCCGGGTTCCTCAGCCTGTCTCGATAATATTTTCCCAGCTCGCCTTGCCATCTTGGTCTTCTGGTAAAACCGGCTGAAGTTTGATACAATAACAGTAGTTGGTAGAGCCATAAGGTAAGTCACACCGAAGAGGCCACAGAGCGCTCCAATTATTTTCCCTGTGGTGGTCACTGGCACTACGTCACCAAACCCAACCGTTGTCATAGTGACAACTACGAACCAAAAGGATCCTGGGATACTTTCGAAGTCCGCATGATCTTCTACGTAATACAAAAGGCTTGAAAAAACCACAACGCTGATTAGAACACAATAGACCAGTAAAAGTAATTCGTTAAGGCTTGATCGCAATGTCAACCAGACTAGTCGGAGACCAAATGAGTAACGGGCTAGCTTAAGCAGGCAAAAAATTGTCAAAAACTGAAGCGTTCTCTCAAGAGCATTAAACGCCGTTTTACCCATATCGTTTTTATAACATTGAACTATTGTTAATGCAATATATGGGAAAAACGACAAAAAGTCTGTACAAGCTGCTCCCGACAAAATGTACTCCTTTTTGCTTGGCGAAGAAATAATTCTCAAAACAAACTCAAAAAGAAACCAAAGAGTACATATCTGTTCACAAACAGACCAGAATAGCACAAGGTCAAAGCTAAGATGTTTACGATCTGTTGTTCCAAAGGTCATGTTGTTACTCTTAAGATCCTGCCCGTTTGTACAAAGATAAGACGGGGGACTAACCGGAAACAAAGGCAAAGTCTTAAGACAGTAAATTGTCATATAAATACTGATGATTCCAATACAGATCCAGCTCATAATTTTCGCAGAAGTAGAAGACCAGGTTGTTAAAGACACCCATATCAATTCGCGCGTGGTTAACCGTGCGTACTTTTTGTCACGTCCGTCTTCACGAAGGAGCAAGGTGTCTGAAGAGATGGCACTTAATTCGTCTGTTTGGCTCTTTACTTCGATTGTTTGTTCCACCTCAAAAAACTTCACCTCTTCAAGAAACACATCTTCTGATAAATCAACAGGGAAAACTAGTTTCCCTCCTGACTGGTAGTAAAACAAAATAAAATCGAAAGCAATGCGATTAGCATGTGGGAAATGATACTCATCCGTAAATGGATTGTAGAATTTCGCTCTTTTTTGCGGACAGCCCAGGAGAGTGTTTGGAAACCGAGCAAGCGTGCCTTCGAAGGTCTCGTAATGCAGTCCAGCCACATTGATGGCGATCCTGTTCGTTTTACCTTCTTTAAGATCCACTGTATCGCTATCAAAGGAACTTCCCTTATACACAGAAGCGGGGCTTGAACATGTGATCATAGTCGCGTAACATTCACTCATTCAGCCTTGGTAGGCCAGCTAATTAATGCTTCTCGCTAATCTTTGTATCAGCAAAATGTTATTGGTATTGACATTTATCAAGCTGCCATAACTGGCTGCTAAAGTTGAAAAGCTGCTGGAGTGTAGAATATACTTCAAGTCACATCTGTTGCGGATTTGACAACAAGGCGACTGGGGTTTGATACCTGTGGCGTACGCTGTGCATTTCTTTCATTCCTTCATAGTCGCCAAAACGACACAGCAAGTTTGTTGATCTTTTTCAAATTGTATTAGTGAACGGCAGAATTAACCACGGTTACCCCGTCAAATTAACTCAGTTTTGCAGCAAACTGCTAAAAGTAGAAACCAATCCAGCCCAGGGGCAAACAACTGTTCTAGAACGATTATATCGGCACGCGCTATACGTGACTGATTATCGCCGGTATTTTTGTTGAATATTAAAACTGAATTCTAATACAGTTCGGTAGTAAAACTAGTTTACTTCCTTTTAGCATGCAGCAGTATTTAACTTTTGTTGGTTTAACTCCTGTTTACTACATACAAGTTTATAAAAAGTTAATTAATTTAAACAAATTTCAACAGTCGCACCGTCTTCGTTTAGTCGGATGCATTCAACCGTTGGAACAGCCAACAAATTTAAAACACATCATCGCCTTTTCTGTCCCACATGCGTAACGCAATCTAAAGTTAAAGCCTGTTTCGAAATTCTTCCTTTCATGTTTTGACTGTGCCGAAATACACCTTCATGTTTAAAGGAATAAAGTTTTCGCTTTCATTTACGGTATGAAGATAAATGATTAAAGGCACGATATTTCCAAACCTCATTTTAGAATTTCAATAAAATGTCAAAGTAAATACTTGACTGTCTCATTTTATATTACGAAATGCTTTTTAGTTTTATTCGAAAACTGAACCCTCCTTGGAGCTTGGACAAACAGTGCGACCATTTGGCTTTCAAATTATTAACTAAAGTTTTGTTGTTTCATGTTTTAAAAAGTTGTATTGTTTTAAACTTTAGTACATATTTCAGACAATAGTTTCATTATTTATAATTTCTGCATATTCTAACGACCTGAAAATAATTTTGATTACATTTGTATGGCTAAATACTTCAATTGAAAATGACACGTATGTCGGTCGTGCTTTTTATAGTTCAGTTTGACTCAAAACGAAATTAGTATCAACACAATTTTTGCTTTCATTTACACGTTGTTTTTCTTCGTAGTTTCTCTTGTCCCTGTATATAGGAAAACAAAACTATCAAAAGTCGATCCGCAGGTAATTCGTAGCCTGCTTCTGAAATTTAAACTGTGTCTCTAAGGTACACAAAAATAACACTAATATCGATCATGGTAAAACTTACATGATCGTTCATTGGCAGGGGTTCACTGACGCCTTTTTCTATTTTTATTGGACGAGAGACAAAATCGGTTTTATCTCTCGTTCAAAAAAGGAAGAAAATACGATAATAGAGCCTCGTCGGCTATCTGATCAAACTTCAAATGTAAATACGTGCACGTACATGACCCTTGACATTATTTAAAGTTGTGTAGAACGTATATTAGATAGTTTTCCATGAAATACACTGCTCCTGAATTTTTAATGACCAGTTGATCTCACGCGTGGACAGGGAGAAACTCACGTTAGGTAGTCAAAAATATATAAAAACTTTCTCTAGAAAAACGTTTTCAACATTTTGCTCAAAATCTGTGAACAGCGTTGGTTGAACTGCAAACAACAACAAAATAATAAGTTTTAAAAATCCGAATGTTTCATTGCATGTGCTACAATGCTCCAATTGAACATGTCCACAACGCGCATTAAGTAGGTCCCATAACTGCTGGGACTTGTATTTATTTCATTTAATAAGACAAATGAGTCTTGATTGTAAAGTGAGGTCCGGACGGAGTAGGGTTATCTTTCAATCATATTTGGAGTTCCACCCCTGCTCCACTCCCTTGACTTCATTTTACTTTTACTACGATCATTTTTTTTTCATACTATCTTGTGTGTGTGTTGGCTTGATGCCTCAAAGCCGCTTCAGATAAATCAAGCGAAGGTTTCAAATTGTTCTTTTTACTCTGAAAACACGACCTTACATATACTAGCAAATAACTAACCCCAATAGAAAATTATACATAATACAAAACGATGGTACAGAAACACTGCAATTTATTCTGCTGAAAGTAAATTTCCTGAATTTTTACTACAAACTGCAAACGATTTTGCCAGCAAAATTGTCATATTAAATAAAAGTTTTTAATAAGACATTGTCTGAATATCCCGTAGTTTCTCCAGAGAATATGACCAAAGAGTGTACTAAGCGACGTTTGACTTTATATTTCATTCAGGGTTCATCAAGGTTTCCCATCACGTGAATGTAGTGCTTCGGTGGATAGATAAAATATAATAAAGAATATGCAAATGCGCGCAGGATTTGGTTATGGCCCTAGAAGTTCGAATTGCAATTAGCGGTTTCTTTGTTTCATGTCTCGAAGTGTAGGAGTTGTTTGTAAACATTACGTCATGCATTTGAAATCTGCCTATAGGTAACTTTTGTTGATTATAGTCAGAATATGAATTAGACTCAAAGTCAGAGTGAAGCTGTTGCTGCAACATTGTTAAAGATATGCCCACGTAAATATATATTTGTTGCGATATATCAAAAAAGCTTCCAGGTACTGAACTAAATTAAGATTTTTGGTCAAACTTTTTTTTTTTACAAAATCAAGGCCATTTCATGTGTTTCCTGTTCAATATTGTCCAGCGTAGTTAGTTCCAAGCAAATTCATGACCACGGCTCTAAATTAAATTTACATGACTATTGACTATGAAATAACTGTTTCACAACCCTTTGAGCATAACTCTATAACACTGTATTATACATATTATGTGTGTTCTGACGATACATTTAAAAGAATTTCGATCGTTTTACTGATATGACAACGCTCGGTTAGGATTTGTATACATTCAATATAAAGTGGAAATACTGAATATAATAAACTTTACGTCAGAGAAACCTGCATAAATTTTGCTCAAAAAGTCTGTAAGCAATGTTGTTTGGGCTTCAAATAAAGTGAAAGGTAAAGAAATAACTGAATTGGCTTGTGATGATGCAACACTCCGATTGTTCGTGTCCATGACGCGAATGTGGGCTTAAAAGTAGATCCCATAACTTCTGAGATTTTTGTTGATCAAGGTATAAAGAAAAGTGAGTTTCACGTAACAAGCGAGGTCCGGACGGAGCAGGGTTATCCTTACCGAAACTGAGCCAATGCCTTGATGATGAATATCATTTTATTCTGTTTGCTGTTCGTTTTGACTAGATATCTCGAAGGTGCTTCAGCAAAAATAAGACTACAGTCAAACCTCTCTTCTAAGGTGTCTGTCTTATAGAGACTTAAAATACAGTAAATAATAACTGCATGAGAAAACGACAGGGACCAAGATTTGGTGTCCGTTTTTTAGAAATGTTCGTCTTGAGGGGGTTCCACTGAAGTTTCAACTTTTCCGTTTTGCTCAGAAAATACTTCCGTAAGAACAAACCATTCAATAATTGAAAATGAGACCATCGAACTGAAAGACCTGGAGAACAATATTTTTTGCTAGTTAAAAAACAGCTTTTTGAAAGCGACTCGAACATATGCTTGTTTCTGCAATCTTCTGCACTCTAAACCAAAAAAGTTTAGATTTTCCATGTCCATCATGCGCATGCGTGTTCAAAATAAGATCCCATTACTACTGAGACTTTTATCAATTAAATTATAAAGACAAGTGAGGCTTCATCAACAAGTGACGTCCGGACGGAGTAGAGTTATCTCAATTGAAATTTGTTACAATCCCTACTTCCCTCGTTTGACCTTAATTTTACTTCTCGATAAAGTTTGTTTAACCAGATGTGCTTTAAACTTTTTCTTTAACTTAGAAACTACGTCTGTAAGTATTAACAAAGTATAAATCCCAATTTGAAATAAAAAGGAACTCAATAAGATAAATATACAGCTCATGGCACATTGGAAAACTTTATAACGAACATTTTATTGGCTGCAAAATTAAATAATTTTCAAGAGGCACGTTTAATAAGACAGTCTGTATTGTGAAGAAATTCGGGCCAATATTTTCCCGGATAGACCTCTCGTTTGGTTTTTAAGATAAAATTAATCTTTTGGATTTTGACTGCATGCTAGATATCTATTGTTTAGTTTTAAGTACTACATGTTAATAAACATGGAATAATCGAAGCAAAGCATAATAAAGAGCCGAACAACAAGAACTAAGAAATGCACCCGCAGTTGTTTTCTGCTCTGTGATTTATAGCCAAACCAGTTTACAACGTTCTATAGAATGTATTCGTTCCACAAGAAAAAAATATATCAACCTTGGAATTTTCCTCAAAGGTAAACAAATTCGGTTTCTTTACCCTAGTTAAAGAATTGAACACAGTTACACACTACTTAACTCTTTAACTGAAAAATCAATTCAATTATCTTTATATCTGCCCTGACCGCTTTCCTGGATCATATATTAAACAAGTTTCTATCTTTTCTGTTCATTTGCATATTCTTGTATTGTTTTGTCTATAAACCGATGCACTGCATTCACGTGATGGGAAACCTTGGTGAATCCTGAATGAAATATAAAATCAAACGTCGCTTAGTACAGCTTTGGTCATATTCTCTGGAGAAACTATGGGATATTCCGACAATGTCTTGTTATAAACTTTTATTTATGACAATTTTGCTCGCAAAATCGTTTTCCGTTTAAACCAGAGAGCGAGGAATTTGTAATAATTAATAACCGGGTTTAGAATCGCTTTTTGAAACTTTCAGCAGAAAAATTTCAGTGTATCTGTACCATGGTTTTGTATTATATATATCTTAATAAATAATTTTCTATTTGGGTTAGTTATTAAGCTAGTATGTAAGGCCGTGTTTTCAGAGTAAGAGGAACAACTTGAAACCTTTACTTAATTTTTCTGAAGCACCTTTGAGGTATCAAGCCAACACATGCACAAAAAAGCATAAAAAAAATGATCGAAGGAAAAGTAAAATGAAGTCAAGGGAGTGGAGCAGGGAAAGAATTTCAAGTGTGATAACCCTACTCCGTCCGGACCTCGCTATTATCAGAAGCCTCATTTGTCTTTATAATTTAATTGATAAAAGCTCAGTAGTTATGGGGCCTTATTTTGAACACCCATGCGCATGATAGACATGAAAAATCTCATCGGTTTTGGAGTGTTGCATTTTTACAACTCAATTAATATTCGGTTATTTTTTTATCCTTTCGTTGTGTTTGAAGCCCAAACAATGTTGTTTGGGCTTTAATTTTTTGAGCAAAATTTAATCAGATTTCTCTGACGCGAGTTTTATTATACTCAGTATTTAGAATTTATAATGAATACAAATCCTAACCGTGCGTTATCATATCAGTAAACGATCGAAGTTCTTTTTAATGTATCGTCAGAGCACACATCTAGATAATACAGCGTTATAGAGTTATGCTCAAAGGGTTGTATGAAGTATCAGTATTTCATAGTCAATAGTCGTCGTGGTTTAATATTAACTTGCTCTGAACTAACTATGCTATAGGCAAACACACAAAATGTTATTCGGACTTAAACATGTTTAAATGGTTTTTGATTTAGTAAAAAAAAGTTTGTCCATTTTTCCTGGAAGTTTTTTTAATATATCGCAACAAATATATACATTTACGTGGGCATATCTTTAACAATTTTGCAGCAATAGTTTCACTTTGATTTTGAGTCTAATTCATATTGTGACTATAATCAACAAATTGAATCAACAAAAGTTACCTATAGGCAGATTTCAACTGCATGACGTAATGTTTACAAACAACTCCTACACTTCGAAACATGAAACAAAGAAACCCTTGTCTCAAAGCACCAATTGCAATTCGAACTTCTAGGGCCATAACCAAATCCTGCGCGCATTTGCATATTCTTGTATTATATTTTATCTATCCATCGAAGCACTACATTCACGTGATGGGAAACCTTGATGAATCCTGAATGAAATATAAAGTCAAACGTCGCTTGGTACAGCTTTGGTCATATTCTCTGGAGAAACTACGGGATATTCAGACAATGTTTTGTTATAAACTTTTATTCAATATGACAATTTAGCTGGCAAAATCGTTTTCCTTTTTAGCCGGAGAGCGAGGAATTGTAGTAATAACTACGATTTGTATCGCTTTTTGAAAATTACTTTCAGCAGAAAAATTCCATTGTTTCTGTACCATGGTTTTGTATTGTATAAATCTTATTAAATACTTTTCTATTTGGGTTAGTTATTTAGCTAGTATGTAAGACCGTGTTTTCAGAGTACTGAAGAACAACTTGAAACCTACACTTGATTTTTCTGAAGCACCTTTGAGGTATCAAGCCAACACATACACAAAAAATAGGCCCGCAGTGCGTGCATGTAGCCATGCTTCACTATGTGCCAGAGTTCAAATAAATCTCTATCGAACGTGACAGATGCAGATTTATTTTTTTAGTGTCACGTGATCTCACTGGACCAGGATTTACGTGGACAAGCATTTATGGTGATATGGTGCAATAAAATCCATTGATCTCCGTATGCATTAGTTTTGTTGAATATAGAAAGTTTTGTATGATATAATTAAATAAACCCTAGACAGTCAGTTTTAATTTCTTAATTGAATTTAGTAAAATGAATCCGAAATATCTCAAAGATCCGCCGCTACCTAACCACTGAAGCCAGTAAACTACTCGTCCACGCCTTAGTAACATCGCTTCTCGACTACTGCAGTTCTCTTCTCCATGGTTCTAACAAATCTTCAGTTCAACGCCTTCAACTAATACAAAACTACGCTGCACGCCTCATCTG
>JAOBAT010117045.1:0-13865 GCA_026413305.1 Hydrozoanthus tunicans
CCCTCTCGCCCTCATGGGCTAGTAGTCAAATAGCAATTGGCTTCTAGCCCATTCGGGCTTGAGGGATAATATTTATTGTTAAATATAACTCGGCTATAATAAATAACTCGGCTATAATAAATAACTTAGGGCTCGAGGGATAATTGTTAAATAGCAGGGTCTTCGCTATAGCAAAGACCCCGCTAAAACGAACATTTCTGGGGTACCGTAGTACTTCGTATGTTATGTATGTTATGCAGCGGTTGTTGACCTAAACCAAGTGGTTGAGCTGTTTGTCCGCAAGCATCCGAGGAGACTGGAGTTAAAAACTTCCGACTAATCGAGTGGTAAGCTAAAACTTTGTTATTGCTTCTAGAGGCGAAGATTTTAGGGAAGGGGCCGATCGGGCCGCAGCCCACCCCTCCCCCCATTTTTAGAGGAAGAACGAAATATTATAATTGGATATGAATCGAAAAATATAGAAATATATTTTTGTAATCACTTATCAAAAAGACAGCTATAAATTAAACACGTTTTTATTGATCTAAGAAATGAAAACATTGATCATGTTTTTTTGCAACCGCAAATGAGTTCACGAAGCAGGCTTTGAGAAAAGCGAGTGGAGTGTCTGGGACCACAGATCCATAGAACTGGGTGCGAAGTTGTGGAAGAGAACTAACAGGAATTGATTGACGATAAAAAATTTGACAAAATTTTATCTGGGCTGATAGATACAAACGCATTTTCGGCGATCTCAGATGTTCGAAAATTCAAAATTTTCCAGGGGAGCATGCCCCGGACCCCCCCAAGATACCTCGCTCCTTCGGCGATCGTTGGGTCGTACTATGCGCGAGCTTAGCCCAAAGAAATAGAAAGAGACGAAACCGAAAGCTTCAAATAAAAGAGTAAAATGTAAGTATTCTAGTACTACTAACCTAATTTATATGGGTGTAATCTCTAACCATTTTCTCTATTTTCACGAGAACAGCGTATACAAAATGTATTTCTTTCAGTAACGGTTGCTGACACAAGTTCCGCTCGAATTTGAGGTGCACCCCCCCCCCCCCTCCCCCGGCAAAAAATGCTGGTCTTCACGAACAGTCAACTTATACAACACACCGTTATCAAACAACCTTGATCTACATGCTCCTGTTATCACCTAGACCGTCGAATCACGGCCACTTGTCCCATGGTATCCCAATTTAAGATCGTGGTTTTAACCTTAAAATCTGTTCATAGACTCTCTCCTCACTACATCAGTGAACTTATATCCGTCAAATCTAAATCTTCCTAAAGTCTCCGTTCAAACAACAGTGTACTAAGAGAGTTTCCACTACAGAAATTTTTTTACTAATGTTGTAATTAATTCTGTTTAACTTTATTCATTATAATTTGTAAAGCGCTTCTTAGTCAATCCTGGAAAAAGCAATATATAAATTATTATAATAATATTATTAGTAGTATATATATCACTCGCTTAAACTGTCATCAAAAGTTATTGTTAATTTTTCAACCTCGAATATTGCATTTCTAGTGTTCTAGTTGACCCACTCGATCTCGGTTATCAGCTTATTTTTTACACCGAATTGACCATATAAGGAAACTGATTGTGTAGTGCTACAAAGCTGAATAAGCTTTAGCTGTCAATTTTGCCTACATTACCGAACAGACACTACACTACATTCAACACATTAAAACTGTGTAGATACTTGGGCATGTAGGCCAGCAAGCGCCACAAGCTGGTTTATTTTACATTTGTTTACAAGCTCCGCTCTCACAAAACAATTTATTTACATGCTTGGCAATACTGACTTATAAAGTTGTTTATCTGATAGAAACTCTCGACACTTGCCGGATACGAAAACCCAAAACCCTTTGGGAAAAAAGGGAACGTATTCTCCAAACCCAGAGCAAGTGCCGTTCCCCCACGGAGGTTAAGGGGAATTATTGAACAAAAAGTTCACTAAGAAGGCTGAACCTAGACTGATTCAAATCTCTAACGGCTCAGTACTTATACAACGAATTACCCATAATTCCCAACTGACAACTGGACCCAGTCCTCTGGTCCATGCCGGCAAAATATCTATTTCTGCCAGTTTCACAAAGCTCAATTGTCAGAAATATCATTTTTCACTGGTACCGATAGGTTTGGGGACTCAATAAATTCGATAAAACAGCCCAGTCAGTCCCATTTGGCCTTTCTGGATATGAGATGATCGATATACGACTCGGCGCTCTAAGCGCCTCTTTTGCTGTTTACCAGCTCATTCTTTGAATAATTGTTTTTGAATATTAATAACCCTTAGCCGGACGTGAAACCTACTGTGTTTAAGTTGGAATCAAACAAGAAAAGGATGCATAAAAAACGCCAAATAAGTTAAAATACCAAAAATGGTAATACAAGTTCATTTACCTGAAGATGACTTTATAAGTCGAAAACGTTTGTTTTGAACTACCTTTTAACTTAATTGTATTACCATTTTTGATATTTCAAACAAGAAAAGTTTTGCAAGAAGAAACGGAAAAAACAATGGTGCTAACTTCAAGGTGATTATTCTTAATCACAGCCGGATTTCCTTCCGTGAAATATAGAACTTTAATCGGTTGGGAGCCATTGGTTTAATTAAGTGGCTGTTGTGCTTCTGTTTTAGCTCAAAGCAGCCGGCCGAGAGACGTGTCAGCTTCGAGATTTTTAAATAGTTAAAACTATTTAGCATCGTCACGCTTCTTTCCGTGCAATTCTTCGTTTGTTCACACACTATAGTTTAACTGACTCAGTATTCTCCGTGTTCAGTGATGAGGTGTTTAAATTTAGGTTTCAATACGGTTTCAAACTGTGAGAACAGCTGTGGTATCATCATCATTGAAACGGAGCTGGACAAACCTAATATCCAGCCGGTTTTTTTTTCAATTTTTGTTTATTAACCTTTCAGCTTAAGTCTGTTTATCAATATCTATCTTTTTGCAAAATTCATTCAAAACAAGACATTTTGCAATGAGTACAAATGGAGACTGATCAAATACCGCTTAATGACTGTGATGGGAGAACTCAGCAACTGACGTCATTTAAGGCTGATCTGAACTGAAGGATAAAACAGGTAGTAACCGTCTTGTGGCTGATCCGATCATTAATGAGGCAAAAAGCAATGTTTAAGCGTGTTCGAGCTCACTGATCGTGCCGCAAGTGAATTACATGTGGGAGGCGACCAAAAAATCCCCGAGACAAATTTTCGAGGCCACATTTTGTATAGAGTTAACAAGCTGGTACAACCGGAGTCTGATGATTCACTTGACATAAATATGGAAGTTCATAAACATCCCCTCTAGTGCCCCCAGGCCCTCTTTCCGTTCTAAATCATAAAATAGACTTATGCGCAAGTTAACACTGTTCACCTTGTGTCAATAACTGATTTGTCAAACATCAGATCTTCAAGGCTGAATTGCCTTACTGAAAAGATAGCTGTTATTCGTTACAAAACAAAGGAATATTTTACATCGAGTCTGAAAACATTTAAATGAATTAAGCTAAAGACTGGCTTTGACTTTAAAATTAGCTTTAAAGTTAATAAGATTGACTATATTTTCGATCTTGTTTCTAAGTAAACATTACAAGTGCTAAGGTTTTCACCAGGCGTGGGATTTTGCATTGGTTAGGAGTTCCTTGGAGCCCTGTTTTTATGATAGCAAATGTTTGGCAAAAACAAGAAAAAACTTGTTCTTTCATTCAATTTCTGCGACAGATCTGGCACGACCTTAATCAGGAGGCAAGATTGAGTGATTTTAAATACTTTATATACTGGCAACATCCCCCCCCCGGGGGGGTACTTTGGGGTCAAAAGGGTAGGGATGACCGTCGGAAAAGTCACCAAAATACCCTAAAAAATACCAAGGTATAAAATTTTTTCCCCTAAAAAATACCTCTCGGTTTTAAGATCACCTAAAAAATACCAATTGAAACCTGAAAATTTTCCCGGGATAGCTAGTGGGTCGGCGCTAAGGCCTCTAGTGTTGCGCCGAACGTGATATGCAGTAAACAAAAGCGCGCACGTAACTGGATGTTCGCCGAAGGACTTTTGTCTTAACTTCTTGTTCAGTACGCACATTCTCTAAAACACAGGATACGTTTTTAAACCCTAAAAAATATCAGGCTCTTGGTTTAACACCGGATTTCTTTTTACAACCCCTAAAAAATACCGGACTGGCAATTTTAACCCCTACAAAATACGACGGTCATACCTACCATCCCAATATAGGGAGTACCTCCCCCCCCCGGCTGGCAACCTGCTTAAAGTTTTGTGACTTCATCATTTTAACAGCTGCAAAATCAATGAAGTTTTCAAAGGAAAACTATCTACCAATATGGTGGAGCTCAGTTTCACTGGACAGCGTCGAGATTAGGTCCACAAGCGTCCTTCGTCAGACGGCGCTGTAAATGTTTCAAACCCACCGACAGATTGGTAACTAAGCAACGGACGGACGGGCAGACAGTGTGTGCTTTAAAAATTTATTACTTATTATTGCATGTGTAACAACTCATATTGCTTGGTTCTAATCGACTTCTTTTCCTCTGAAACAGTGCGGCTGACTAATACATCAACAGCAATATGTTTTTTTTTTCAAAAAGAACGAATAAGTACTGCTAAATTTTTGCCACACCACACTTGTGACTGAGGTACGGCAAAACTTCATCTACTTTCCCAGTGTTAAGTTTTACCGCCCAAAGTTCCTTCGCTCTTCCATGCAGCATTTTCAAGGGCCTTTACTGTTACTAGTAACACTGAATTACTGAATTCAAAGTGTTCGTAAAAAGTTATTTGCGATTTAACCACGGTAATATAGACAACCTTATTACTCGATCAAAAAACGAATAAAGAATTCCATTTTAGGACTGGGCGTAGCGAAGACGTAATATACCTCATTACAGAGTCCACATGTTTATTATAGTGCTTTTATTTGAACTTAAAGCAAATTTCACTTCTGTCGCACTTTTGCCAAAAATACTACAAATTTTCATAAACCATCTTAATAATAAGAATATTGATGCTGAAATGACCTAAAATGACCAACAAAAGAACAGCCTGAGGTGCAAGTGAAAAAAGAACTTTTTTTCTCTATTTTCAAGAAAACATTTTTTATTTATGATTAGTCTTAAAGGCTAATCTAAACTCGCTCTAATTTTTGCGGCGGCAGATTGGCAAGGAACTTTTTAAAGTTTCAAAAAGTTTTATCTAAAATGCCACAGTTTTTATGAGGCTTGTAGGTTAACTGGCGCATTCGAGTGGGGCCCAAGTTGTCTTAAGTTAAGGGTATTTCAATACTTTAGAGAACATATTGAATAAAAGAAAAGCTTAAAACAGATACAACAACAATTTAAAGTTGAAATTATTATAACCACACTTATTCTGATAAAAAATTTGGATGACTAAACCAATAAAGCTGATAATCGTTTTCAAAAGACCCGAATACCGTCCCGAATACGATCGATTGAGGCGCCATGCTGAATCAATATCTTAGCAGTGTCAAAATATCCATTGAAAACTGCTACCTCAAGAGGCGTGACCCCCCCGGCCGTTTCACAGCTTGTATCTGCACCCAACTGGAGAAGTTTTTTCGTGCTTTCTTGCATATTCCGTGCAACTGCCTCGTGTAGGGGCAAAACACCCATCGCCAGTACATCTTCTAAAGTCAATTTTCCATTCTCGATTAGATTTATAAGTTCAAGTATGTCTTCAGAGAACGGGATAGAATCAATTTTATTCCGATGGCGTTTCTCTGATTTTCTCTGATTTTGCGTCTTTTTGTCTTTGATGAAGTGTTTTGACTTCTTGTTCATTATATCTGAATGTACTGCTTCTGTTTCCGTAGATATTTGTTTGCTTGACGAGCCTTTTACTTTCTTTTGAGAATTTTGTGGCTGAAATCTTTCTGTCGAGACAGAAGCTGTTATTTTCCAGATAGCAGGAGTGTTCTCAGACGAAGTGCTTCGCTTCTTTTGAACGCGTCCTATTGCGTACAACTTGTTGTCCTTTGTCTTCAGCTTGAGACAAACTGTTGAATTCGCCATCGATTTTCGCTCCCTTGTCCCGATTTCCCAGAGTCATTAACACCTTATCAATTCTCAACAACAGCTGGCGAAAAATCTTAGCCAAAAGGTTGCTCTTTACTTTCTTCCTTGCGTTGAAAAGATCAGTTGGAGTGATTTCTTACCAAGTTCTTTCTGTAGAAGGTATAGTAATCCAAGATAATCGAGAATGTTGTGTTCAAAAAAATGGTGTTTCGAGCAACAACGCTCTTCAATTTATGGCACGATTATTGTTTTTTAATCCAATAAAAAAGATCTAATCCGGAAATATTTCGTCATAAATAGCTGAATTTGCCAGGGTTTTCGTGCTTTGCTTATCGACCTTCAATGCACGCCATCTGAAGCCAGGATTTTTGCTAACAGAATTTCCTTAAAAAGCTCGGATAATATCACATGTTCCGTGACAAAACTCGTGTACTTGACATTGCATACAGAAATAAATCGAACCAACCTAATTCAGTTATCAAATTATGACACACAAGTAGATCCTAAAATGCGTCGGAGAAACGGATCAGTTTTTCTTTTTCAGTAAATCATAAATATAAAACATTTTCTTTGCTTCAAATTCATACTTCAGTTTCATTTTAAATTCAGCTAAAATGCAGTATTTTTTTTACTTATATTTTTGTTTTGTTTCCATTTCTTTCTAAAAAGCGAACAGTATTCGCAATCTTCTGTTGATGGTTATAATATTTTTATTGTTTGGACCGTAAAAAGAAATTGTTTACGGGCCAAAACTGTTTAGCCTGTTCTGATCAATTTATTTTCTTTATTTTTTTCTATAACTCAGAAGTAATACATTATCCAAGACCTAGCCTTTATACAAAACAGAACTGTGTGTATGCCCGACCCTGCATGCTTCAGTTGAACTAACGACCGAATGTTTCAGCTAGCTACGTACATTAGATCAGACACATAAACTTGGCCTAACATCTGCCATAATACCTCATGTTTCTAACGCAAATAGCTTTGCATTTTTTCCCAGTCATACTCACTAATCTATTGTTTAATAGAGTATCTACACGCTGGATATAAAAACGCTATTCAAAAGTATAAAAGGCGAGTAAAATTTTAAAAAGTTTTATTCGTCTTTTATACATTTAGTACACGCTGTCTATTGCCATGAAACAGAAAACATTTCAAAGTGATCGGTTAAACTCTAAGGTCCTTAGGCTTAGGTGTTATTTACTTTACGAAAGACTGATGAGAAAAAAAAATGCCGTTTATCTCAGTGTAAGCACAAGGTGTATTCTCACAATAGCTTGCTACTTTGACCCTTCAAATCCTTAATGGTTTCAGTTGAAGAGCAATATTTGGCAACAAACACTCATGTTTTGCACGAATACTCAAGTTCTTTCGTGAGCGCCGTTTACGTGATGTCTGTGGCCGGGCTGGAGGGAAATTAGCAGTTTCAGTGCCCTGAAAATCCCATCAATACAAATATATAACTTAAACAAACGACATTGGCCTATAGAGGAAATATTTGCGCTGATTAAAACAAATCCTTAGCTACGTGAACTCAGTTTCGAAAGGATTAATATATCATCCGTTCTCGGGTAACACGACACAGAATCATTTTCGAGTTAAAAAAAAAATCTTCCTAATTAGACCTTTTCAGTTTTTCAAAAATCTATGTCTTTTACTTTTTATTTTTCGTTTCAAAATATACTTTGAGTTTACTAAACAACTATCAACAACGCCGAAAGAACATCTATTATAGAAACAAATATCTGTTTTTATGTTCTTGTTTCTGAAAACAAAGACTGTACATGGATTGTCAAACGATAATAAACTGCATATACGACAAGGAAACAAACATGGTGATTAACCCCCTGGGTGAACAATCCTCTTAAAGCGAACATAATCGAGCCTCCTGGACAATGCAGCCGGGTTCTTTGGTTCTCACAAAGATAATCAAGTTTTCAGGAATTAATTACATTTTTGCCTTGTCAGGAAGGCTAAAACTTCGCTGAGGAAACAGATACTGTGCTTAATATAAGTAAATTTAAATTTATCAAATTTACTTGATTACATGCGCATTGACTTCGCATGTTTTTTCCAGCGCATTCTTCCCCCTTAAATGAATCTCACAGCTCTTGCTGGTTTGTCTGTCTTTCTTTTGGTCGAAGAGCGACAATTCTGCCTTTAACTTCTGCATAAATATCGTGATAGTGTCGTGAAACTACAACTGGAGGACATGTTACCGAAAACTTGTAAAACATGCGCTGTACAACTGACTGAAGGGCTGTCTGTACAATCAGTGACTATACAACAACGCGCACAACTAAACAACTTTACTTTGTCTAAAGCCCGGGTGGGGGGGGGGGGGGGTCATCCTGGGGCAAAAGGGTAAGGATGACCGTCGGAAAAGTCCCCCAAATACCCTAAAAAATACCAAGAGATAAAAATTTTCCACCCTAAAAAATACCTCTCGGTTTTAAAATTACCCTAAAAAATACCAATTTTTCCCTGGGTAGCTAGCGGGTTCCTCGTGTGTTGCTGAACTTGGTATGTAGTGAATAAAGGCGCGCGCGTAATAGAACGTTTGCCAAAGAACGTCTTTCTAAAACTTCTTATCAGTACGCATGTTTGCTAAAACACGGGATTGCAAGCAGTCCATAAGCTTGCCGTTTTTCAACCCTAAAAATAATCAGGCTCTTGGTTTAACACAGGATTTCTTTTGACAACCCCTAAAAATTATCGGACTGGCAATTTTAACCCCTAAAAAATAAGACGGTCATACCTACCATTCCAATATAGGGAGTACCCTTCCCCCCCTCCCCCCCGGGTCTTAAGGAACTCCATTTATAGGGCCGGATGTTTTGAACTGCAGTTATTCAAAATCTGTACTGTATGCAAGTGCGTTTAACGTTTAACCTATTATCATCAAACTGACTATTCCTTTCGTACCGAGATAATTTGTATGAAACTGGACATCGCAAGTATCGCACGTACAACACACACGTTTTATGTGCGTTCGTGCAAGTGTTAATAATTTTGTTTATTTCTCTCTCACACCAATCTTAGACTCCCTCCTGAGTATGGATATATTAAATGTCTGTTACAACACTGCTATTGTTGTTTAAAGGTCGATTAACTTTAACCAAGCAGGCCTGTAGCCGGGTATGTTTGCGGTACGGTGCTATCGAACAAACTTCGAGTTTTATCGGTAAAAGACCGCGTTCTGGCTCTCAGTTAAACATATCACTTTCCCGTTTTTTACACGACAAATAGTAAACGGGAATGTGAGACAGGACGATGGAAGCGAAGTTCCACAGGGAGCAATGGAAGTTTGTTCCATTTGTTGTTCTCATGTGTGTCTAATCACATGCATGGGCCGAATAAAGATTTAAGTCTGTTATACATAGTGCCTTGCTTGATCTTCTTGAAGTTGAGGATGAATATCTTAGTATATTTGATATCCTCTCGAAACTCGATAAAGGATTTCCATATTTCACGTTGTGCTCCAATAAAAGTAATTATTACTAATTTTGGTTTTGCTCAGTTTTTCAATTTCATCATCTTTTACTGTATATATGTTTTCCGCCCTCTTTATTTTTGTCTTATAATAAACTCCAATTAACTATGTAATTAAGGTTAAAAATATAAGCTGAACACCAGCTCATGTACGTAATAGTTTATTCATAATGTTCGCTGCCCGCCTCGACTAGTTTAAGCTATTTTGCTGGTAGCAACAAATTTCTTGTAAAGTTTCTTGATATGGTAAATAAAGTCTGAATTCTGAATAAAATTAAGGATTAAATCCACGAGTGTTTTCTATTTTTTTCCAAAACTGTCCGAGTCGCTTCGCAACGAGGGCAATTTGGAAAAAATTGAAAACACAAAAGGTGTTAATCCTAAATTTTGCCAGACCGATTTTGAAGTCTTTAAGCTTTAACAAAAGAATAGGTCAAGAACATTAACTTTAGCAAAACATATTTGTAAATGTTTTAAAAACATGTAATATTTAATATTTGTATATGACCGCCACCTGGTTAGCCTAGTTGGTAAGGCGCCAGTCTGTCGTGCGGGAGGCCCGGGTTCGATTCCCGGTGCCGGACCTTCACTCAGGGTCTTAAAATAACTGAGGAGAAGGTGCTGCCTTTGCTCTAACATCTGCAAATGGTTAGACTTTCGCGTCTTCTCGGATAAGGACGTTAAACCGTAGGTCCCGGGTGGTAGGCCTCAAAGGGGACCTCGAGTCCTATTACCTGTTCTCCCGTGGCTCCTTGAGTCAAAAAATGTTATAAAGAATAAAGAATGATATTGTTTGAATTTGAATAATCTTAAGTAAAGTTCGAATACTGACCTAACAGGACAAACGCACAGGGTCTTATTCTTAACCCTAGCGGGTCCTTTGAGCACCAGCATGTCTTGTAGAAAGCAATCGCCACTACCTGTACCAGTCTTCAAACTTAACACAACAAAATATTGGAAATTTTTATTCTTCTAGTGCAAAACATCAACTGTACAATTCTTACAAAATTATGACTTTTCCACACAGAAAGTCTAACTCCCTTCTGTATTGTATCATATTAACAAAGAATAGAATAAATATGTCAAAAATATGTTGTTCAACGGTCACTCTTACGAAACTACTCTTTCAACAATTTTAATTTAAGAATCTTTATAAGTTTGACAGCTTTGACCTTAGGAAAGAAAGCAATCGCCACTACCTGTACCAGTCTTCAAACTTAATACAACAAAATATTGGAAATTTTTATTCTTCTAGTGCAAAACATCAGCTGCACAATTCCTACTAAAAAATTATGATTTTTCCACACAGAAAGTCTAACTCCCTTCTATATTGTATCGTATTAACAAAGAGTAGAATAAATATGTCAAAAATGTTGTTAAACGGTCACTCTTATGAAACTACTCTTTCAACAATTTTAATCTCAGAATCTTTATAAGTTTGACAGCTTTGACCTTGGGGTTAGCCTCGACAGGAAAGAGGTTTAATAACGAAGTTTGGAGATCAACAAGGTTCGGCTAAAGATGCGAGTGTTAATGTGGAAATCGCCAGGTCTTTTACTTGCATTGCGAGTTCGTCCCGCGCAGGTCGAGTAAAACTAGTTACTAAAACCACGTTTCTTCTTTGTAGTCTTTTACATGTAAAGAGTTTCCGAAAAGCCGCCATGAAAGACGGACTCCTCAGGGTGTAGATGATGAAGTTTGCAAAAGAGTTGCTGTACTGAAGAAGTTTTGTGATTTGGAGTGTGTTCGCTGGCGGAGCGATAGGCGAACCGTGTGCGTAAGAATTTAGGAGAATGAAGTTCAAGATAGCAAACGGCATCCAGGTAAGGAAGAAGACGACTGTCACGATCAATAGAGTGCCTACAAGTTTCTTGTCACGATGTCGGTGTTTGTTCTCTTGCAAGTTCCACAGAGACTTTCTCGATAACACGAATAGGATAACGTACGCGACAACCGTCACAATCACAGGAAATGCGATACCAAAAAGAGAAACGTAAGCCCGGACGGCCGTAAGGTTGTTCGCGTTCGCGTTAGGTATATACACAAGTATCATCATTATTGCAAACCCATACATCCATGTCAGTGAAAGACTTCTAATGTAGTGTCTTGGTTCAAGTGCGCGATGCTGCAGAGGCCAGCCTATTGCATGAAGTCTTTCCAGAGAAATCATTGCGATTGACGAAAGCGACGTTAATCCTGAAGTAACATCAACTGTTTGATAAACTCGTCGTACAATCTTGGAATGCAGTTCTGGTAGATTTATCAAGTATACGTACAAAGGCAGGGCTATCGTCCCAATTAAAAGATCCGTAACAGCAAGATTCATAGGAAGATAATAAAATTTTTTTCGTTTAAATTCCTTGCGAGTGAAGATAAAAAGAGTCAGTGAATTGCTCGCAATCGTTGCAAGTGAAACGAAAACAAGAGCGGCGCTCCAGCCGATAGTTTGTTCCGAGTTCATTTTTTATCCTCTTTGCTGCAATACCGAGTTTGATTCCCTACTGATTTTGTGCAAAGCAATCACAGGATCAGACAAGACTGACTAGTGTTTGTATAAACAACCATAGTTTGTTGATTTTCGTACCCGCCATAAGAAAACACAAGCGTGGTGAATTGGCGAATCATGCCAGTAGTTAAAGACAAATTAACACACTCTGCTAAGAGAAACCCCGTTGCAACTCTTTTTAGCCATTACACTGTTGCATTTTCAAATCTGGTCTTAAAAAATACACTGCATCGCCGAGTAACATGGGCCATATTGCGCCTGGCTAATTCATAATAGCTATACGAAGAAAATCCTACATCAAACATACTTTTTGGTATAAAAAAGTTAGGCCTGAAAACTAAGAACAAAAAAAAAGGATTAAAATTGCAAATTATTTTATCAGTACAAACGTTTATTGCTATTTTATCTTTTGATTCCAAATCGAAAATCGTTGAAAAACGACTTGGGGCATGATCTGTGCTGTCATGTGTGACCTCTTTAGAGGTATAACCTTCTTGGTTATGTGATAGAATCTCAACCAAACTTCAGCTTGAGGTAAGTCTAATTTTATTCTACAATCGTTTCTATTTACAATTGTAACACAGAAGAGAAACAAGGTTTATGCTCATGGCAAAACCAATGAAAATCAAATTCAAGTTTTACATACTTTTCATTAAGTAATCCCACAAATCAAGGGAAATACCTCTTTGCAGTTACACTTGGTGACTGATGTATTGTTTTTAGGCCTGGATTTATAAATTTTTATATAATTTTTATAATCTTTCCGAATTAGTCGTATGTATGACCCTAGAGAAATGAATTACGACTTTCCGCCATTGAGGTGCTTATTAATGTTGAGAAACTGGCTTGACTGATGGTGAGTTAAGAACGAGGTTTGGAAGCCTGATTTGACAGCCTGAAACGGAAATGCAAGAATCAACTTGACTGCCTTGTCTGCGAAATATTCTGTATCAAGAAACTCAAACCAATATAGCCTCATTTCTCAATCTGACACAATCCGTACAAAGGTATTCAGTTAACAGCTAAAGGTATATTGTATAAACAAGCAACAAAGTCCTCAAACTTGTATCGCAACATTGCTGCAAAAACAGGTTAAATTTGCCGTTGCAGGTTCATTAACACATTAAGTTATAAAGACATTCGTTATCACTTGAGTATGCAAACATTTTTGATAAGTGTAGTTGTCCAGCAACATACCTTTTCTCTGACTTCTGTCTTTGTGCATTTAGTGTTTTCCAGCTCGACTTTAGCTTTCTTGGCGACTCTACAAGCTAAGTACGAAAAAGACAGAAAACAAAGAGAAAGTACAATTCTAGACGCCACATCGTACAGTACATATAGCATTCTATCTTGGCTCAAACAGAAGGGAGTCCCTTATCATCGTATTTCTCAATTACGTCATTTTCTGAATGGCAAGTTAGGTCACAGCTAACCAAGCGGCCCATTAGCTTTGGACGCGCGGGAAATGGGGCGAATAACCATAGGATGACTCTCGTCTCTGGTTTCCACATAAGTGTCTTTGTTCTGGACAGGAGAATATTTCATAGCAGGTTATTCCCCAGAGGAAGCTAGTTTAAGACTCCGCATTAAGACAGATCCGTCGAGAGGAACAAGTAGTTTAAAGTGCCTTTACAAGACACAATTTAGCGGCCTGGCCAAGGGTCTAACTTACAATTCAGTGGTTATGGATCTGACGCGCTTCCTGCCTTGCCTACTACGCCGCTCCTGTGCTGCGGACAAACCGCAGGCTTTCAAGCACACCCAGGTGAAAAAGTAGGACCAAAATTCTTTTAAAAGTAGGACAAAAGAAGGATTTCGAGG
>JAOBAT010117056.1:0-13865 GCA_026413305.1 Hydrozoanthus tunicans
GGGCTAATTTGAAATTCGATGCTCTAGACAGGTGGCTTATCAGAGAGAGAGAAAGAGAGAGAGAGAGAGAGAGAGAGAGAGAGAGAGAGAGAGAGAGGGGGGGGTGAGGGGGGAAAGGCTTATTAGAGATTTTACTTTTTATGTTTTTTTTATGTTGCTTCTCAGGCAAAATCCGTTTGCATTAGTTGTTCAAGACGTCTATGTAAAAAAGCAACAAACCTCTTTCGTTCTCGTGTTTTTCTTATCAACAACGCCAGCTGTTTGGAGTCTTTCCTCAATCTTACGGCGGTGGGCTTCCCGTGAGACTCTCGCTGCATAGAGATTAAATAATGAAAAATTAACATTTGAAATCATCTCAGCTCCAAATAATTACCAAAGAAACTAACGCAAGAGCTCCGTTTACACTAGCACTGCCATGTTTCTTCAAGTTTTTCTAGTTTTGATCTCACAGCTCAACATATCCGGGGTAGGAAGCGGAATCTTGAACCATGAAACACGGCTAAAAAAAGTGAAGGAATCATGTATCACATCATCTCGCAGGCAGTGAATCATGAATCATGGACAAAAATAAATGAATCGTGAATCTTCAATTTTTGTCTCATGAACCATGAGGAAATTCTTTAAATGAATCATGAATCATTGGTCGAAAAATATATGGGAATCACGAATTATCATACTGAGAAGATTCCGCCTACACCCCTGAACATTTCGCACTAAATATATATTACTGAATTGAATCCTAACAAGTAGTGAAACCTGGATTCCAAGTCGTAGGTTCAGGATTTCGACGGTTGTATTCCGTACAACATAAGCCCGTGATTCTGGATTCCCAAGAAAAACGATTGCTGGATTTTGGACTCCAGATTTCTTTCGAGAAGTTTGTTTAGCGCCGATCGCCAGTTTCTTGACCTTAAGAGACGCTTGTTGAGAAAGGAACTGTTTAATTTTGTGAGAAATGTCGACAGCTCCATACAATAGAGCAGTTGCGTGTACGCGAGAATCAAAGTTGACTGACTTTTCATTGAAATTACCAGGCCCCGAGGGCCCGTGAGCGCTAATTTAGGTTTCCTAAATTTCTCGAAAACAAAAGCTCAGTTGCAAGTTTAAGTCTGATTTCTAAAATGAGTTCACCAAAGGGGTTTTCCAGGCAAAATATAAAGAAATCCGAAATTTGACGTTTGTCCATGAGTGTTTGATTTTTTTCAGTCAGCAGCTCTTAAGAAAAAAGGTGTCAGACCCGGAGCCAGGATATTTTTTGGGAGGCACTATTTTGTTGGCACACCACTCAATCGTGTTCGGTGCACGCAGAGGATGTTTGTTTTTAAACAGTTAGTTAACAAAAAGTGCACCTTCGCAACCTTTGGGGGGAGGTGGAGGGGGTTGGTGTGCAAACGCACTCGTCGCAACCCCATCTTTAATTAAAAAAATTCAAATTTGATTAAATTACCTGAAGATGACTTTATGAGTCGAAAACGTTTGTTTTGAAACCAACTTTTAACTTTATAGTACCATTTTGATATTTAAAATGTATTGCAAGTTACAGGAAGTTAACATTGGAGTCAGTGACTTGGTATATGATCATATTAAACACACTTACTTTGAATGGAGGTTCGGTTTGCTATCAAAGGAAGGGCGATGTTTCGAATAGTTTTCTATGTTTAATAAAAGAACGTTGTGTTAGTGTTTAAAAATATATGGTTTGTAATCAAGCACATTAAGTGATATGCTCCAGTGCACATTTTTTGAGAGGAACATTCACAACAAAATAAACCTGAGATTCCGGTAGAGTTTCAACCAAGATCTTAATAAGAGAACTCTACCTTTAAAAAGAGGTGCCAGCCCCCTCCCCCCATCGCCTCCCTACGGGCCTGAGTTAGGAGAATATAGTAAGTCGGGTGGTACTAGTATTTTTTAGAGAATCGGCGGGTTTTCCTTTCTTGAAGCAAGTGTACAATAAGAACAAAAACATGACCATTTGAGACTGAAATTACCAACACTGAGTCAGAAGAGAAAAAGCAAAAGAGAAAAACAAATTGAAAGAACGCACATGCACACAATAATTTTATATGTGTTTGCCATTGTATTGTATAAACTATAAGAAACGTCGTACAATAAATGAAAATTTTAGATGTATCTTGAATTCATACTTTGAACTTGTTAGAATTTTTCACCAACACAGGAAGTGACAAATCCTCCTTTTTTTCGAACTTTCCCTTTAGGACCGTGGGCTCAGTTCTTGGCCTTTTTCCATCCGGGGACCAAGGAATTGCACGTGATCTTTCACCAGCGGCTGCGTTAAAACGGAAACAGACATATAGGATTCTACTAATATGTTTTAAGTTATACTGACTATAGTACTTATTGATCTTTGCCGATTAAATTCAAACACCTTCGAGCGCGGGACGTCTTTCTCTCAAACCACTGAACAAATAATACTTGACTCATCGATCTTATTGACTGGAAACCTTCTATTAACTACACTGAAATTTTAAGTTCAAATTGCACAAAAAACTGTTTTTAACTTGTTTTGAGTTAACTATTGTTATTCTAGTAAATTAGGTAGAAATAAAGGATTGTTGTTAAATTGTTGAAGTTTTTATTTACAAGGGTAATAAAAATGACCTTAACGTCTGCAGCAACCACGAATTCATGCATACATACCCGTGTACAATGCTCGGCGTCTTTCGAATTCGTCAATCGGTATTAAAGGCAAGAACGTCTCTTCTTTCCTTTTGACCGCTGTACAAGTTTTGTTCAACTTTGCCTTCTTCTTAACAAGTGACGTCAGCGCCCGGCATGATCCCTGCGTACGCGTAGACAAGAAGCGAAATCGATCGCAATGAAAATATGGCGGCAGTTGCCCGTTTATCATAGTTTAAAGGGGAAGAATAATCTTAAATCACTTATAAAAATGTAAAGAGCGGAATTAGAAACTTTTATCTGGAATACACAATCTTTTTATTAAAAATGTATGTAAAGCTTAGCTTTGTAGACGTTTTTATCAACAAGATTGCATATACCAGCATGATCATGACGTCTTAACTCTGCTACCATCAGTTAATGGTAGGTTTGCAAAGTAGCTGCAACCGCTATTGGGTGTGGTACGTTGAATTCAGTTAATTAACCTTGTCTAGACTTGGAAATTTTGAGGTTCCTGAAAATAAAGCAACGTGAACACGCATGATAGGGCTAAGTATACCCTTTTTAAAAACTCAAAATAAACTGCATGTGGAGGGTGGATAGAATTTTTAAAGGTGATGGCGATATCATGAATAGCCTGGCAAATATCTAAATGACGTTACTTGATGTCACAAACTTGCTACCTTGAATTTTCATAAAGTATTGCGCAGTTTAAAAGACATCACTTTTCAATATTCAAAGACAAGTCTAAATGTTGTAAAAGTGTTTTTGTATACTCTGTTGATATTATCATTTAAAAGTATCAACGTAGTGGCTACAAAATCTATGTTGCTATGGAAACATAGCTCCCTCGTCATTAAAAAGTTTGTTTGTAATGGTTTATATGACTAATTTGAAAGAAAGAACATAATCTGGCAGTACCTACAAGATTGCTTTTGGAACTCACCCCGCCTCCCCCCTACCTTGCGCTCCCCCGCTACCAAAGCTACCAACTGGTTAGCAAAATTATTGAGACCTTTATGGATATTTTTGCGTCACAAATATCAACTGTAGTGCATTGGTTCAACGGGGAAAATAATTAAGTTGTCTATTGTTTCATTACTTACGCTCTTAACAACATATATCCATTCGGTTTTACTTTCTCTGACAATAACCACTCCTCGTCTGCAGAAGGATAAACCAACAACAAAATTATAAACCCTTTCCTAATAACATTTATAACGAGATTGATATAAATGCCTCATAAGTTCTGTATACAATTCAACTTAGTGAAAAGCTCCTCTCCTCCAACAATGTCTGTTAAAAACTAGCGTTTAACATGTTTACTTAAATTAAAGGTAAAAACTTAAAAGCCCTTGAAAATCTTTCATTATTTGTGATTGAGTTGCTTTTTGTTTAAAGAGTATAAGCTAGGTCGTTATTTAAAGTCGGAGAAAGAACAAAAATAAACAACAACTGACTTTAAAATTCAAAATGCAAATTAGAGTGTTATTCCAAAGTAGAAATCACTACACTAAAATATGCAAAACAGCTGGAGACAGGAACGACAATGAGCAATACATTCTCTGTAAAATTTCTAAAATTTAAAACCATATCATGGAAAGATTACTCAGCACATCAATCTCATATTTTCAGAGAAAGTTTGTTTTGCGAAACATTTCATTATCTAAGAAGTTGTGTTTGATACAAGTTACAAATTGAAAAACTTGTTTTAAAGAAATTAGAAATAGAACCAGAGGCAATGCACTATAGAGCACCAAACCTTACACCAGATTTCCAACATAAAGTTAGAAATCATCACTTTACATAACACTCAAGAATATATGAAGTTTGTACCCAGTAACAGAGACGAACTTACCTAAAATAGTGAAATATACAAATATCGTGCCGCGTAGCGAGATTCTCCAGGGGGAGACCCTTAAGGTAAGGAATTGTCCTGCAAAGGGAGATGGGACTATAAAATGGCACGAATGCGAGTTTTCGATTTTCGAAAATTAAGAGTACGTACTATCAAAAATGTTGGTTTGCAAAGTTTGAGAAACATGCGATGAAAATACGAAGAGATGGTGTCAGCTTATAGATTATTTTAAATTTTTATCGCTTAAAATGCCCCTCCAAATTCCAAACAAAATGACGTCAGGTCACGTGTGTCTCGCCTCAGAATACCAATATTTAATACCAGAAACTAATCATCCCGCCGCGGATGGCTCGTGACTTTCAAGTTTTTTTTATCCATTCTCCCAACATCCCCCCCTCCCCCTCCATCGTGCAATAAAAAGTAATGTGTTCTATTGCTCAATTATACAATTCTTTTGCTAAAATCAAATAATAAAGTTATATTATATATATTCAGTATTAATCATACAAAGCATTGAACGGCATTTCTGTTACTAAGCGGACAACTTACTTTAGAAATCGTATATGTTCCGGTTCTTTTCCTTCCTTGTAGCTCATAAAGATGTCTCTAAAATCCTATAAAAGAAGATTCCAAGAATATATAGTGTGATTAGGAGGTCAAACATAAGAGACTATTAAATTTTTGATTATTTTTCAAATTTTCTAACTCAAGTTGTTATCGTCATTATTTTCATTTTTTTCGTCATTAATATTATTATCATTATTAATACTATTATCATCTTTATCATTACAATTGTTTTTATAATCATTTATTAAATTTATAAATACTATAAAACAGATCTTAAATGATAAGAATTTCCGTAGTTAAAAGTGCTTGGGAAAATTATTCAAATGCTAGCATGCAAAAAAGGTTTTTAACTTGGTCTTAAAGCTATTTAAAACAGAGGTGCATCTTTTGATGGCCATTGGCAGGCTCTTCCAGACAGAGAGAAAACTAAGAGAGACACCGAATATGAAGAGCAATTTAAAACTGACAAACCTCTCTGCTCACTGCCAATAATGCCACTTCATCTTTACACAGGACAGTAGCACTTCTTGTTTTGTGGTGAAGAAGAGCCAATTCCTATCAGAGAGACAATTATTGAACCTCTCAAGTGTCATACAACTATCTTGTAACAAAACCAGCCGTATAAACGAGCATACGTAACTTAAAATCTAAGATATATGTTCAATCATTGAGCCTTAACAAGGGGACCCGTCCCATTGCAACAATTTCGAAACTGGCACAATTAGAAATAATGTTAAGCCTTGCACTTTAATTATTCGCCCTACTGCTCTCTGAAAACTGCTATGTATATTAAGCGAGGGAGCATGCCCCCACACCTCCCTTAGAAAGTAGTGCCTCTGGCAGTCGCAATGGTCCCTGGTCCTCTGTCCTAATTAACACGATTTTGAACTGTTCCGGACTATATACAAAATCTGTTACGCACAACACTGATGGAGGAGCTGGTTCAAGTAACAAGATGAAACCTACATACACATACCGTACTTGCTTGTTTAACGAAGTATTTAACAATGAGAAACCCATTACAACACCATTGCCACGCACAAGGACAAGAAATGACCGAAAGTTTTGGTTACGCATGCGCAACTTACCCCAAAGCTGCTTCCCTTTGATAAAACCGCTATAGTCGTGCTTCTCTGTTCACCGGCAATCGCGTCTCCCACCAGCAGAGTGACTAACGCTAAAACAAAAGAGACATTTGATTAAGATCTTGGTTTCAAAATCATTCGAATGGCAGCTGCGCGTTTTACTACAACATCCTGCGACGCTATTTAAAAAAAAAATAAAATTTAAGAAAATATTGAAAAATTCCATCTTTATAGATACTCACTGCCATTATGCCTGTTAGTTTAATATTACAGTTGTTAGGCTGTTGTCGTTTTTTTTCTTTTCCCTTTTTCTTTCTTCGTTAGTCAACGTCAAGCTTACGCTATTTTTAGTAGCTGTGTTCACCAGTTGCTAGATGATTATCCTGTAAGTCTGTAAAAGAACTATTACCTAGCTAGGACTAAATAAATTATTGTTGTTGTTGTCGCTACGACTACTTTGCCCGATTCACCGTTTCGAAAAAGATGGTGTCTGTATGTTTACCACAATACCTTGCGACGCTACAGCTGTTTTGCCCGATCGACCATAACAAAAACGATTGCGTACTTTACATGGTAGCATCTCGGTTTTTTTTTTTTGGACACGTGTAATACGGAAAAAAGATGAAACAGTGAGAAAAAATTCTCAGTTTTTCCGGCCCTAGTTTTTCTGTTTCAGAGCCAATTGAACTGATATAGTATACGTGTGTGTCTTAACTGTTATATACAAGTCTACATTTCAACCAATATATCCAGTGAGGTTTTAGTTTTATCTTCATTTGTAGTTTGTCTCACCTGATCCAGAGAGGATGAAGTAAAAGTTCTCAGCCCTGTGTCCTTGTCGAATGATAACTCTCTTAGCTTCGAAACTGGAAATTAAATTAATCACACAGTAAATGCTTTGGGCTTCGTAGTTCCAGGTGCCAATAGGAAGAAGATGCTGAGAAAGGCTGTTTTAGATAACTACAACGGCTTAGAAAGTGTACACGTTGTGGTTCAATTTTGCTTTTAGCTTGATTTTTGGTTTTTCTTTGTTTCAAATTAAACTCATCATCATAAACTATGTCCAAATTAAGGAAAACTGTATGTTTCAAACCAAAATCAAAAGTTAAGGCAGTTTAAGAATAGTTAGTTCATTGTTTAGTATGACAGATGTAAAGCTACCATGTAGAAATACTGTCAATAAATCATTATCATTTATAACTTATAATTATTATTTATTATTAACTATTTATTACTATCATTATTATAAGTATTATTATCATTGTTATTATCATTATAACTATCATTATTATTATCATTATTACTGTTATCATTATTATCATTGTTATAATTAAACACACTCACCGTTCATACCATCCAACCGATATCAGTTTTTTCTGCATTTTCAACGGATACTCCCCGAATGCCGGCACGCTAGCTTTTAGCGCCACTAGAGCCTTGCAGAAAAAATTAACCAAGTTAGTTGTTAGAAAAACTTGTATTGAAATCGAGATTAATTTAACAATTTGTCAATCTTATACCGTTAAAACAAACAGAATAGTGACGTGACGAACTTGAGCCATACGAAACCAGAGTTTTGAAAATTTTGAATTACCGTTTGTAGCTGTTCTTCTGTCCGTGTCCCAGGACATAACGAAAGAATATCGATTGCCTCCTTACTGAGCTTGACCTGTGGAAGAACATCGACTTTTAATTGCCTGGCCTCGTGTGCCACGTGGCATGAAGAGCACAGGTTAGGTGCGAGGGGCCGGTTGTTCGAAAGTCGATTAACTGTTAACCAGGGTTAACTCTAAGCAAAACGTATTGGTTGTCGTGGTAATTAACCCTGGATTAGGGCTAATCGCCTTTTGAACAATTGAGGGCCCGGTTCCTCAAAACCCCGATTAACTTAACCCAGGGTTAACTCTTAACAAAACCTATTGGTGGTCATGGTAATTAACCCTGAGTTGGCACTAATGCCAACTGGTATGCTATGGTTGGTTCAAACAGTTTTGAATGGGCTCACAAAACGAAGGAGATTTTCGTGACAAGATGACCTGAACATATTAGTTCATAGTAAGCTGGCCGGAACAACATCATTGTGACTGATAGACTGTTTCGAGAAACGAAGAAGAAGCCAAAAAGCGAAACTAAGAACAATACAACTGATCCTCCAGCAATCCAGAGATCTGGAGTTTACTTATTTCGAAACCCTCTAATTTAGAATTACCCAACGGCTTAAAGTCAATTTATTATTTGTAAGATCCAAATAGTTACAATACATGGACATGGCCTTGTTTGTTTGTTTTTTGGGGTTTTTTTTTCATTTTTATTTTTG
Source organism: Hydrozoanthus tunicans (assembly GCA_026413305.1). Lineage (NCBI taxonomy): Eukaryota > Metazoa > Cnidaria > Anthozoa > Zoantharia > Hydrozoanthidae > Hydrozoanthus > Hydrozoanthus tunicans. Next base: position 8,468 of record JAOBAT010117056.1, read on the forward strand.
CCTTTTATTTTACAGGACAAAAGAAATTAAACTAGACGGGATATAAAGATTTCTTTCTTTTCGCCATTGATGTTTTCAATAGCCTGTTTTGATTGGTGATTACATGTACAAGAAGTAGGTCGCCTTAATGAGAAGAGCAAAATATGCTGTACCTCTTTCACTGCTTTAAACATTCTAGGGTCAAAATGCATTCCATCAAGATCTTTCAGTCCTTCTTCTGCGGCATCGTGAAGCTCGGAGAACACTCCTGAGTCTTTTTGCTGGCTCGATTTTCTGCAGAAAAGAATTATAATTGCTCTGAAGTTACAGAACAAAACTAACACACTGCGATATTTGTAGCTTCCACAAATAAACACAAGGATGTTAGATCTTAAACGTTTTCAAAATGCCACTAAATGCAGCACCAAATGTCGGCGCCATTACATGGACACCAAATTCTGGTAAACGAAAGCGAGGAAAAACCAATGGAGACATAGAGAAGGTCCATCGAAAGTGAAATAAACGAAAATGGATGGACAATGGAGTTGTATTGAATACGTGGCTTCAAGCAGAGGCGATTGTCTGGTGTTGGCTTTATCGTCACAAGGCACGAAGTTTGAGAAGCTGACGTTTCGAGCGTTAATCCTTCGTCTCTACTCGCCGACGCATTGAACAGCTTTTTAAAAAACTATTCACCTCGCATTCTCACTAACATCTGAAACAAAGAATGTACACGGTCGCGCTTCGTTCAACCTACAACAAAGCATCCCTTTTGTAGTTTGTCGGCTTTCATAACAAATCCCTATATCAGCTATGAGTACAAACTACTTAAAAAATGGAAACTAATCGAGCTTAGTACCGGAGAAAGTTTTATGCTTACCTGTGGGCGGTTGTTTTAATTTTTAAGAGGAATAACAGCAGGCGAACAATCTTTCGAAACCTCTCTATTGGCTGAAAAAGGGAGGTTATACTACGTCAACAAAACATGCACGAACAATGAAAGCGCTGGAAATTCACAATATAAACACAATAAATAAGAGGAAGCAAATTGGAAGGTTGTTGCACCACCAACGAAAGTTCCATAAATGATTAGGCAATACGAATTTACAATGAACGATATCAATAAATGCTGTAGCATATCAAAAAAAGACAAGCAAAAAGATTTCGTTTAGTTAAGAAAATAAAAATATTAGTCCACATATACATCTTCCTTAATAGGTATAAATGTTAAAGCAATCTAGATATTGATCACTGCTATTATTATTAATATCGTTATCAAAATTATTATTACTATCATCATTATTTTTGTTTTTATCATCGTTATCATTATAAATGTTTTATCACCAAATTATGAAATATTCAAAATCGAATATTGAACCCCGGTTATCACTCATATACCGAGTTGACCATATGCTGGAGCTGATCATCATAGCAAAGCTGAAGTATGGTTCTCGATAGGTTTGAGCTGTCGTTCTTAGGTTTCGATAGGTTTAGAAAACTCAAGAAACCTAGTAAAACAATTATTCCATTCAATTGGCGCTTGTTGGGTATGAGAAAGTTTATAGCAAAATCGGCGCTAATCGCGTCTTTGGCTATCTACCATCCTGGAATAGTTGTTAATTATTACTGTGGATAAGTATACGTGATATAATACTCTCAATAGAAAAAATTGGAGAGCAATCGTACGTACTAAAAGAACAACGAAGTTAAGAAACAAAGCAAAGAGAAACACGGACGAAGAACTTTGAAATCATGAAAGATGCGTTACGTTAAAACTAACAACAGACCCTTTTGTGCTCTAGTCTGCGTCCCTGTACGCGTACATTCTGTTCTTCAAACAACTCGTTTGTTCTTTGAACATTTGTTTGTGAAACGTCGTGCATCGACAGCAGTTTCTTTTTCTCTTGAGTGCTTAGAAACGCAGCTTTCCTTTCGCTGATTAAACTTATTTTATTTCCATACCATGCAAGAAACACCTTACTTCTCTCTTCAGACTTTTCTGAGTCGGTGATATTCTCAGCCTTCTCCGAGACTGAGTTGTGTTTGGGATGTGTAGGTGTAATGCTCTTACAAACACCTGTTCCACTTTTTCTACTAGATAGCTGCGTCGGCGAAGTAGTATTGTTCCCTACATTTCGTTTCTGCTGACTATCATCAAGTTGGTTGCTATATTTTCGCAGTCGGTAGCAATTGGTGGATGCATTTTCACCCTGAAAATAAAACGAATGCCTTCTCCTTAATTCGTGCCCCTGGTTTTCATCGAAATTAGGACGACGCCTTCTAAGGTCTGTGTTATTCGGAACAAAAGTGAAAGAGCGTTTTCGGTCAAGCGGATATGTTTCACACACAGATACACTCCTCTGCATGATGACGCAAGCCACTGTCGGTTACGGTTTATCAAAACGAGTTTATCTAGCCGGAATCTAAAATGAAACTATATACTTTCCATGTTTTTAACTGTTTTGATTCTATCCTTTTTGGACAAAGTTCACGAAGCAAAGGCTTGTAAAACAAAACTCAAGTTTCACTTGGTTTCGTTATTTTTGTCTTGATCAACACTGTAGTTTTTGTTTACAATTCGCAGTTTGTCCAACTATTAAATACTTGCTGATTTCTTGAAATCTGTGTTTTGACACACCAATGTCAGGACTGAACTTCCCAGTATTGTAGCATGTACTTCGTTTGTTGACGACAAATTTGAAAGCACGTGTTATCCTCTTTCACCTAGACCTGTGGTTTGGAATACCAGGGAATAGTCGCTGCATTGGTAAATGACATCTTGCTTCAATCTAATAAAGCAGTGAGTATATTGATTGAATAAACGCGTTCTTCAGGTAACGCTGTTGTATCTCAAATCGGATGTGAAATTCAATCAATTTTTTGTAAAGTTGTAGGGGAATCGCAGTCTTTCGAAGAACCAACATGAAAGTTACACAGTTATCCCTATAGGATCATGGCCAATCAGCAATGATGCTCGGAGTTAGGCAAGTTGAACCACTGACAAGTTCAGCCCTAGCTCCAACAACCTTTTTGCAGGTATTCGCTTTAAGTTTTCATGAACTTATCAATTATCCGGCTTGCAACTGACAAATGAAGGAGATCTATGTAGTCTTGTAAAACGATATAAATCCCAGCGAAGAAACAGTTGCTAGAGCGATTCAATACCGCCAGGTGTGAATTTATTCGAGTGTCGAGATCTTGGAGTGAAGATCAATATGTCGTGACCTCAAAAATGGAACGATGAACATTGAAAGCGATCCTTTACACCTTGTTAAGCTTTTCAGATAAATATCTATAAACACACGCGTTCTTTGCAATCTTTAACGTTATCTCCTAAAGCTCGTCGCCTTTTAAAGGTTGTGATGGAACGAAAGCAACAACTGCAAGTTTCTCAGCTTGGAAAAGGGTTTTTATATTAGTTATTGACAGAATATAATTTTGTTTTGCATCAGAATGCAAAAGATTAACTTTCAATTTGCGCTCTGTCTGGACATGGCAACGTCAATAACTATTGTTAACGTCATTTTAATCTCTACTAATTATTTCCACTTCTTTGTTTAAACAAAATGTTGATTTATTTCTTTTGATTATCATGATCCTTCATGGTACGTTTCGAATCAGTTTTTAATTACATTTCGTGTGTCAAATTTTTTATCCCTAGAGCAAGTAAGAGGTTGTAAAGAACGAAAATTGAAGCAAACTGCTTGTGAATATTCTCAGAGTTTTAAAGCTGATCAGCAAAGACTGATCTTCGTTATAACCTATTCTGTGCAAAACGCCTTGCTCGTTCCAGCTTATGTAACCATGACATCAAAGTCTAAGGAAGATTTATTGCCGAAGGAAAACTGATTTAATTGGCTTTGTTTTCCGTTTTCCTTTAAGGAAAAAAAACTTTGTTTAATAAACTCGACAAGGATACTGACGCAAGACTAATTCCGCGGGCAAGGTATGATGGACTATAATAAAACAGGTTTTTCAAGATGTATAAGCTCAGCAGTAAAAGATTGTCCCCCTCCCCCTTCCCCCTCCCCCCCGGAAAAAAAATGATTGGGGATTTTGTTGTTTTAGCAATTTCGCGCGGATACAATGTTTTTTATCCTTTGGCTCGATTTTGTTCTTGATTTTAACTTTACTTTCCTTGAGCATGTTTCAAGCTCTTCATTATAAGATACCATATCTAAAAACAAAAAAAACAAATCAAAGCCAGGTATAAAACAGAACCACGACATGTACGCTCATTATACATTATTTATTGACATGGCAGTTGATCAAGATTTTAGGTAAAGGCTACTCCAAAGTTCGTTAGTCCAAAAAAATAAATTGAATAACCATGGACCGAAGATCGTCCATCTATTCTTTCATTTTTCTTCCTCTTTCCTCGTTTTAGTTTTCTTGTATTAAATACAATTAACCTTGCTAGCTAGCTAGTTACCTTCAGCACCTTGTTCCCTTTTTGTCCTTGAGCCAGATCTCTGAACACTTGTCTATAAGTATTGCAAACCGAGTTACTGTAAGCTTCTTTTGTCAGTTCAAACACGCTTGTTTTACGACTCTTCTCTTGGCACTCCAAAACATTTGCATAATTTTGTTGGAATACTATTTTTTCATGTTCCCTCGCCATTCTCTGCACTTCCTTATCAAGCATGCGTGCTCGTAGTGTACCGCTGTTCATAACATCTTCAGTGAAGGTAGCAAACCTCGCCCTCATCCGTCCTGAGCTTGCATAGTCTGTCTGTAGTCAAAATATAACTAGTATAAGAACGAACACGTGACATACGAGGGTCACATGACCACAGCTACCTTTAAACCAATCATGTCTGACAAAAATTTAACCATAAAAGGAAAAAGAAGGTTGCCATTAGCAAATCAATGGCAAAGTTCAGCTATTGACCTCGAATACGTGAAAAACGGCAAGCAATGGAAACACAACACTGTCTAAGGACCAAGAGTTCGGTTCGTTAACGTCTTTTACAGTTCCTGCATTAGATATGCTTATTCTTTTTTTATAGTGGGAAACGTTTTCTTTATTACTTTACAAGTGGTAAAACTCACTTTCAAATTTATATCCAAACAATTAACACTGACAAACACAACGAACCCTATTATAAGACACAATGCAAAAATGTTAACAATATTTGCATTGTCGTTGTCGTGATCACCTTCAAGGAGGTCAAACTCTCACAAGCTGTAATTAACCAAGACAAGTGTAAGAGAAGTGAAATTCGTGTTACAGTTGCCTTTGGTATAGTTTGTACAGAAGATTAGTAGAACATGTCAAGGGACACGAAAGCAAACAGGAGGAAAACCCCCTCGTCAAGCATGATGAGACCATCCACGAAGGGGAAAAACAAGAGTATATCTACGAGCCACTAAGGTTTTTCCGTGACCCCCTTACACGACAGGTACACGAAGGTGTTAG
>JAOBAT010117067.1:0-13864 GCA_026413305.1 Hydrozoanthus tunicans
GTTCCCAGTCTGGTTTAGGGTTGAGTATTACAGTTGGTGACCTTCTTTTCCAATGAAGTTCACCCAGTTTTCCATCTTTCCAGAGTTGATAAAATGACCACCAGGTGTTCATTGACCGCTTCCAGCTCACTGGATGTAAACTGATCACTGTAAAGTGCCCTTAAATATATACATATATCCATATTGAAAAGGCACCATACAAATGCACATCCAATTTAGTAACCTTAGTTTAAAACTTGTACAAAATGTAATCTGATTAATAGCAAGGAACGGTTTCATTTTTATATGTATCTGTAATAGTTTTTACTTAAGTTAAAACTGCTTGGAGTATCTGGTTGGTTGAACGTGAAGGGTTTCTCCTTTAACCACCATCTGCTTAAGATGGATTTGCAGGTAATGGGTGGCGGGGGCTTGGGGGTCACTGCCCGCAGCCCCCCAATAATTTGGTTATGGGGGCCAGCCATTCCTCTCCCCCCCTCCTCCCCCCACCTAATAATTTTTTGCTTCTGCCACTAAGGAGATAGACTGTAAAGTTAAAGAGATGTAAGATCTCCACCAGAACATCAGTAGTCTGGGCAGGTTTGTTACTATTAAGTTATATGATTATATGGCAATTTGTAGTAACAATCCAAGTAGTGCACTTAGAACTAACAGGTTGAATGCCTTTTATTACAGTGAGAGCACCTTGGATTTTACTACATCTTCTACTGACTCCCAACAACTGGAAAGAAGACTGACCCAAGAAACTCCAAAACGCCATCCTGGCAGTAAAGAAAAAGATACTGAGACCATTGCTAAATCTTACAGGTTGAGACACCCTGTAGCCCCACGCCAGCCCCCTGAGGAAGATATCCTGTACCAGTGGAGACTTGCAAGGAAAATGGAGAAGGCTCAAGAGAAAGCAGGAGGAGGAGTTGCACACATTGTTGCTTCTTGGAGGCCAGAATTACCAAGCAGGTAGTAAAAACTTCTCTTGGGTTCTGAATAATAGTATAAAGAGAAATAATGGTACAGGGCAGAATAATGGTACTGGTTGGAATAATGGTACTGGATTGAATAATGGTGCAGAGTGGAATAATGGTACAGGGTAGAACAATGGTACAGGGTGGTGTAATAGAACTGGGTGGAAACATGATACAGGGTGAGATAATGGTAAAGGGTGGAATAATGGTTCTGGGTGCAATAATGGTACTGGGTGGAATAATGGTAATGGATGGAATAACAGTACAGGGTAGAATAATGGTAATGGTTGGAATAATGGTACAGGGTGGAATAATGGTACTGGGTGGAATAATGGTACTGGGTAGAATAATGGTAATGAATGGACTAATGGTAATGGGTAGAATAATGGTACTGGGTGGAATATTGGTACTGGGTAGAATAATGGTAATGGGTGGAATAATGGTACTGGGTGGAATAATGGTACTGGGAGGAAAAATCTTCCAATTTTGAATACAGTACAGGGTAAAATAATTATAGTATGATGTAGATAGGAAAATCTTACAAGTTCAGTTGTAGTATAGATTGGTGTGGAAAAGTCTAATAACAATTGTTCACTACCATTTCAAAAAAGTTCTCACTTGCATTGCACTAGAGTCAGACCTACCCACACTGATAGATTCTTTGAAGAGTTGAGAAATAAAGTTATTTAGTTTGTTAAGAATTACTGCCAATAAAGTGGCAGACTGACACAACAAGAGTGGAAAATGTCAAAATTAAAAATTATGAACAGTCCTGTAAACTGTATTATTAGTCGGAGAGTAGATTTTTTTCTCAAAACTAATAATAGAAATATAGATAAATATGATTATTCTGCTTACTATTAAACTTTGAAGAACTTTTGATAGTGGTGATTTATGTTACTGTACCGTTCACTCATTAAAAAAATTAATGTTATTTGTTTGATCTTGAATTCAAGCGTCAAATTTCTTTACAGCAGCTTGCAGAGTTGCAGACAGATCAGCAATACAGCACCAGGTCCTTCGGTTTGCCTCTCATCAATGACTGATCGCAGATTTTTGATGCCATCAAGTGGTGTTGGTAACACTCTATCAGGGTTACCCATGGATACAGGCCCTGTTTCAGTTGGTTCCAGTGGTATCACTTCTACAGCATTACCAATAGCTGCTAGCAGTCACCCTGTAGTGGCACCACTGCATGCTTCGCAACCATTGGTCAGTCGTCATGGAGAGGCACCCATCCATCACACGAATATTGCTCTGACATCAGTACATGCTAGTAATCCAACTCCTAATGAGACTGCTCAGGGGGGTGTGGTTTCTGCTATAGGAGTGGCCAGCCCAATACATTCCAGTTCAACAATAACAACACTTGCAACATCTTCAACTACAACAACAGATGTGTTGTTCAAACCTGTTGTCCATGAAGGATCTGTTGAGCAGATATCACATTCTTATAACTTGCCCAGAATGCAATATTCAACAGTCATGATTCCTCCACACATGCATTTGTCATGTGACATTCTCCCTTGCCCACATGATGTGGGTTCATCGCAGGAAGCCAAATTTCCTGTAGTTGCACCAGTGAGAGTTCATAATCACCAAGGTTCTTGTTTACATGGAGCAAATGATGAAAGTGTGAGTCCAAAGAAAGATTCCGGAGCAACAAAAAGCAAACATAAAAGAGCCCCAGAGTTCACAAAGAACAAAGAAAGACCTAAAATGAAATGCGAGCATGATACACAGACAAGTAGCTCTTATTCAGAGGATAGCGATTGTGAATACAAATTGAGAAACATGGAAGCAGAATTTAGACAAAGAGAAGTCCGATCAGATAAAAGTGTCAGACCAAGAAACCCAGTGGAAGTTGGCAACGTAATTGGACAGGTACAGAGCATCATCAAACCATCATAATAATACTTTATAATAGTGGTTTAACTAATATAAAGTCATGGCTTAATTGACATATGCAATTTTCATGAAAAAACGCATTGCCTCCTAATAAGCCCAGCACTCGTAAGAACAAAAATTAAATAAGCCCCTCACCCCAGTGGCTGATGCAGGGCTTATTTGAAACACTGGAAATGGTTTTAAAACAAGAAGCAAAAGAACACAGTGTTGAGTTTTATATTAACACTGGGAACTTATTACTGTGTTTTACAACAGTTTTTAGTTCAAAACGCCTTTATTTCAGCCTCTTTTTCTGCAGCTCAGATTCTAAATTGTTTAACAATCGCTATTCGGTTGTGTAGGCTGCAAACTTTATCAGTACAATGAGGCCCACTTCTCTTCTGTCATTACAGGAGAGAATGTACTTGCCACCTCATTTGGAGTGCAAAAGCTTGTGCATCAAATAAGCCCCGCAGGGATTTTAAAATCAAGTAAATACGGTATATTAAATTTTCAATCTTGATTATTACTGCATTTCTAGCAATTTGATTTGTTCACTCAATCTTAGCTATTATATTCACTCACAAACCAAATTGACCATATATGAAACTGACTTTGTTAAAGCTGGTTGTGAATAGATTTTAGCTGTCATTTTCAAGTATCGATATCTAGAGTGTATGGAAAATAAATAATTATTAATATCAAGAAATTTAATAAAACAATAAAAAAAAATAATAGCCAAATAAATATATAGCACCAATAAATCATGTCTCATATTCAATAAGCCTTTAGAAATGGATTAATAATAATTGAAGGGCATAGTCCATAACGATGTAAGTGACTTTGTATGAAACACTAAATTCTCCCAATGGTTATCAAGAGATAACAAGGATAATGTAGGGAGAATTGAGAACTTTATAAAAGGTCACATCGTTTTTGCACTAGACCCTTCAACTATTATTAATTCATTTCTAAAGGCTTATTGAATATGAGATGTGATTTATTGGTGCTATGTACTTCTTTGGCTATTATTTTTCCATCTTATATCCAATGCACATTCTTGGTATAATTATTAGTTCTTTGTTGTATGAAAGGTTGTTTCCGAAAGACTGTTTTCAACTCCTGATTCCTCGCAACATCCAAGGAAATCATCTACTTTAAAGAAAGTCACAAGTGAAGGTTAGTATGCTGGAAAAGTAAATGTTTACTGCCGATCTAGCTAACAACTTAGGCCAGCTGCTGTATTACAGTCATGGAACCTGGGATTTACGACTTTAATGATTACTTGTTAGAGATGCAATTATTATGATGTTCCAACCCTACTTTTTTGTAGTCTCTTGAAAAAAATTTAAAACTTACAGAACAAAAATGGTTTCCAATAATTTTTGATGACTCAGATACACAAAACCAAAAACTTGTTTCAAATGATTTCTTGAACCTTTGGGCCTGTAATTATATTCATGCCCTAAGTCCTGTGCAACTGTAACAATAACCTGACAGTAGACCATAAATTCATTTTAGTAAACAAATAATTTAGACATTAATTGAAATGATTGCAAATTAAACTTATTGATGTAGAAGTAAAAAAAATCGTGCATACTTCTTTAGTTTTTATGTGATCAGGTACTTTGGAGTCCCTAATATAATAATGATAATAAATTTTATTAATTTTGAGGAAAAAATGGATATGTTCAGTGTTAGTTTTCTACACTTTCCACTCTTATTTTGTTAACGAAAATCATGCCACTTTCCTAGCAGTCATGGAAAGTCCCCAGTTATCATAATTGTACAGAATGATTTTTGAGAAAAAAAAACACTTGATTACAGCTTAATTTGGAAACTGTGTACTCAATTTTCTACATTTTCCATTCTTGTTTTGTAAATCTGCCACTTTACTAGCAAAAAATTACATGAGGTACCTTTTTTAAATAGTACATGTAGCTGACAATATTTATAGGACTTTTCCACATGTTGTTCCAATCTACACTGTTATGAACTTTAAAGATTTTTCCACCCATTACTATAACTTCGCCTTGCACTACTATAAATTTGAAGATTTTTTTGCCTAAATGAATAGTGTGTTCATATTAATTTTTACAGCTATTTCTTTATCCAGCATCTCTTAGAAATGCTTCAAATATAAGAAACGGAGGTTTCAATTCAAAAACAGTCATAAAATTGAAATTACAACAAACTTCCCTTAACGGATTATATAATTTTATTGTTGATTTGTTTACAGGCAGTGGATCAGATGAAGTTGAGAAAGGCATTACAGATGAAAGTTTTTCAGATGATGAAATAATTAAGTTGTTACAAGAAAAGATGCAGCGATATCAAAATGAACTTAGGTGTGTAATGCCTTAAAGTGTATATATCGGAATTATGGAATTTAGAGTGTTAGAAAGTTTGTCGAAAAAGATGAAAAATACCGTTTATTTCATTAAAATAGCTCTTTCGGTTGCTGAGATATAAAGGTTCTTCAAATATGCAAATTAGATAGGTTGTGACGTAATGCCAGGAACTCAGATGAGAGTACTATCATAAAACCACAGCTATCTCTTGAACTACTTTTGCAATGGACTTGAAATGTGTTCATTAAAGGGCTGCCTGTGGTCATTGTTGTGTTCATTAAAGGGTTGCCTGTGGCCATGTTATGCTCATTAATGTGTTGCCTGTGGTCGTTGTTGTCTCAAAATTGAGTCAACTTTGACCATTATTAAGCTCATCAATGGGTTGACTGCCATCATTGTTGTGCTCATTATTGGTTCACCTGTGGCCAATGTTGTGTATGTTTTTGGGTCACCTGTGGCAATTGATGTACTTGCTAATGGGTTGCCTGTGGTCATTGTTTTGCTTGTTCTTGGGTTGTCTATGGCCATTGTTACAGTGCTGCTTGTTATGGGGTTGCTGCGGGCCAATTTAGATTGTCAGTAGCCATTTTACTCAAATTGGGTTGCCTGTGGCCATTTTGCAAGCATTTTTTTTACTTGCTATTAAACTCTCGAGATTAGTTAGCCCCATCCAAAACAAGAAATAAATTCAGGTGTTTATTAATTATTTACATGTTAAGTTGTGTATTTGAAAAATTGTGATGATTAGAAATAAACAATCATACAATTATGTATGCACAGGAAAATTGATGATCTACTCAGTGACCAAGCCACAAGATAGGTGCTACAAATTATACAAAGGTTGTATCAAGAAAATATTTATTGTATTTATTATTACGAAGTAAAACTGTATTATGTATACAACATATTAAAGTAGAAGTAATTGTTGCAATAAATTTACCAGTGGTCAAATTTACTTGTGAGCTTAAGAGACATATTTTACACTTTGTCTCCAGCTATTCATTTTCTTTTTTATGACATTGACATGACACAGACATGACTCGAGGTCCCCTTCGAGGCCTGCCACCTGGGCCTATGGTTTAACGTCCTTATCGCAGACGCGAAGGTCAAACCGTTTGCAGATATTAAAACAAAGGCAACACCTCCTCCTCAGTAATTTTAAGACCCTGAGTGAAAGTCCAGCACCCGGAATCGAACCTGGGCCTCCCGCATGAAAACCTGGTGCCTTACCAACTGGGCTAACCAGGCAGCGGTTCTTTCTTTCAGTCATTCATTTTATACTTAAAAGTATTATCAAATTCAAAAAGTTTTGGTTGCATTTAAGTAAAAGTATCCAACCTGCCTTCCCCCTTCTCCATCAAATAAAATTAATGCATAATATTTAATTTAAATTTTGGTGTGGGTGCAATGCACAGTATGTATTAATTTTAAATCTAGCCGAATCTAATGCAAGTTACAAAAATAATTAGTTGATAAGTATTTTAATTTGCATTTTGCATAAAATAACTACTAAATTTTCTAGCATTTTAAATCTAGCCGAATCTACTGCAAGTTACAAAAATAATTAGTTGACAAGTATTTTAACTTGCATTTTGCACAAATTAAATTATTTTTAACTACTAAACTTTCTAGCATTCAAAATTAATATTCGACATGGTGCATAGTATGGAGTTGACTATTATAATAATTATTCATAGAAAACAACAATGAGTAGTCTTTAATTATTTTAAACCAACTAGTATCGAACACCAAGCATGGCAAAAGTTTAAAACAACAATATATAAGTTCTTTCATGAATATTATGTTGAAATCTCGACAAGACGACGGATATAGGTGTTGAAATCCCTGTATGTATACGACAGAAGCTTGAAACATCTCATCAAGCCTTTCACTGAGAGGCATGCGATCGCACACGCACACCTTTGCACACGCCTAAAGAGTGCTAGGCGTGCTTTTAAACGCACACCTTGATCTTAAATTTCCCTGCAGATCACGCGTTAATTTTTCAGTAATTATTTGTTGCTGCGGGTAATACAAAGGTGCGGGTAATGCGATGATTTTTAAATCTCTGGGTGAATATATTCTTTTTAAATCAGTAATTACAGTACTGAGACAGTAATTACAGTGCAGAATTGCCAGGGGTCAAGAAATATACTCTTCTTTAAAATTTGTGTTTTGCGTCTTTTGTTTAAACGAGAAACACCAGCTGTCTGTTTTTGTATTACACTTTGTTTGCTCTAGACTTAAAAATACTGAATGATAAAGCCTATCACATGCCATCACACGCCTAGGAAAATTTAGGTGTGCGATTGTTAACACACCTGCTATTTTCTTCAGTGAAAGACCTGTCTCATATAACTTAATATAGTTTGTATGTACGCGCACATGTATATAGGTTGATATTGTTAATTACTTTCTGGGTATATTTTCCTTGAAGAAAATCAGTCCTTTAAAGTCTTGTTTAAAGAATCCGCCTTTTTTTGTTTAACACGCACCACCAGTTTCGCTATCTGCTATCTCGCCCCATAGACAGCGAGTAGGTATACCTTATTATAGGAAATTAACAATGCACGTTGACAACGCGACAAAAATCAACGTTTCACTTAATTAACGCGAGTTTTACAAAAATTAGGTTTACGTGCATTAAATTAACGTATTTTTTTTAAGTCTTGTTTAAAGAATCCGCTTTTTTTTGTGTAACACGCACCACCAGTTTCGCTATTTGCTATCCCGCCCCATAGACAGCGAGTAGGTATACCTTATTATAGGAAGTTAACAATGCACGTTGACAACGCGACGAAAATCAACGTTTCACTTAATTAACGCGAGTTTTACAAAAGTTAGGTTTGCGTGCATTAAATTAACGTGTTTGTACGACAAGCTTTATTTACTTTGATTTCTTCAAACTTGCGATCTACATCTCTGCACTTACGAATCTCAACATACATATGTCCCATTGAAAAAAAGGAAGCGTTTACAATTGTTAACTTTTAGGATTGCTCAAATGGATCCATTGGGGAAACTCTACCTTGTATTCTGGATTGTTTTAATGCCTATAGAGGAGTGAGATTTTGATTTTTGTTAACTGTGCCAGATTTGTTAACTTTTAGGATTGCTCAAATGGATCTAGTGGGGAAACTCTGCCTTGTATTCTGGATTGTTTTAACGCCTATAGAAGAGTCGTGAGATTTTGATTTTTCTATAATGAAAAAAAGATGTTTTAAATTGACAATGTTGTTAAAAAACGTGCTTAAAATTTACATCAATATTTATTAAGATACATTTAATTAACGCGATTTTTCCAAAGTCGCGTAAATAAAGTGTATTGTTAATTTCCTATAATAAGGTAGCCAATCAGATTGCTGCATTCCTGATAGTATACTTTGTCTTGTTGGTTTCTATTCATAAACATTATTTATTTTACAATTTTGATTTTTTAGCAATGGCATAAACATGAACAGCTCCTGCTTGAAAAGCATCATAGGAACTTCTTGTCGCTGACACAATGAAGTTAGTGACAGAAGCCCCTGGGGCTTTGGAACCGAGAATCTTGCTGCCAAACCTCGACTTGTCCTAAGATAGTCAATAAAGAACAGGCTTCAATAAAAAATAGGATAATAATTGTTTGTTAATTTGCATTGAAATCAATTTTAAAAACTCTGTTGTGTGCCTACCTCACTGGACTTCAGCACCAAACTTGCCTAAACGATAAAACAAATTTTAGTTAAAAATAACATTTCAAGGGGATTTGCCAAGAATTGCTTAAGTACATTAAGTAGAAACAAAATAAGTAGGAGCACAGGCCACCCAAACTCTTGGTTCAATTGTGCAATGAAAATTATAAGACTTTACAGTGTATGGGGATTTTATCCATAATAGATTTTCTGCAGAAATTTATAAAAATTTAAAAAAATTTAATTTAATTGTTCATTAAGCATGCTCGCATACTTTGCTCGAAGCACTGTTTTGAAGTTTTGGGTTCCACCGCAACGGAATTTGCGCTAAGAATAAAAGAGGCTATCGATATCAAGCGTGTAAACCCCAGTCTAAATAACCAAGTCAAGCATGTAAACCTGAAGGTCTCTTTATAACACTATTGTTGACTTTGCTCTCTATGTTAATTACAGGGTTCGTCCAGGTCCTTAAAAACCTTAAAAGTCCTTAACTTTCACTTTCCAAAATTTAAGGCCTCAAAAGTCCTTAAATTTTACAAAAATCAGTCATGGTCCTTAAAAAGTCCTTGAATTTTTGCTTTCTCTTTGTTATGATAATTCAATCAATCTCAACAATACCCGAGAAATGCATTTTCCAAGAATCTTCGCTTCGTGCAGTCTTTGCCACAATATCGTAAAAAGTCATGTTTTATGTCAGTTCTGGTGGTTGATGTCCCATGGCTTAGGTCTTCAAAAACCAACAATCTTACCTTAAAAAGTCCTAAAGAAGTCCTTAAATTTTGCTTAAAGAAAAGCGGACGAACACTGTAATTAGAATCAATATATCTACTCATTTACGAATTTGTAAATTAGTTGCACCGTAAGTACTGCCAAAACATGTTTGTCATAAAGAAAGTCATTGTTTAATCAAGTTTATCACAGTAAAATTGTTTATGTACTAGCTGCAGAGTGTCTTTGTGTGAAAATCAGGGCCGTTTTGAGCATGATTAAGTGGTTATAGATAAACTCCCTATAGAAATCTTATAGTTTTCAACGCCAAGTTGAACTGAGAGCTTGGGTTACATGTGAAAGGTGGATACTAAGATCTTGCCATAGCTACAGTACATACAACACAAGTTTTCAAGGGGGGCTCAGGGACCTAGCCTCCTCTCAGACAGTTCTGTGTCACTCCTTACCAGTCGCTCCCCCAAAACATTTGGAAACTTTGTGCCACCATAAAAAACATAAACATTTGTTTAGGGGGAGCATCTGGTAAGGAGTGACATAGAACTGCCTGCGAGGAGGTTACCAGGGACCCTGCTCTGGGAAAGTTGCATCAGAAAGACAAAATCATGACAGAAACCAATTAACATTCACTTGGAAGTAGCAATGTTCAACTGGAAAACTTACATACTAATCATACATTTTGTCCGTATCTAGACCATAATAGACCAATTTTGATATTTTAAAATTCTTTCTTGGCTATATATGAGGCAAGAGAACAAGTAAAAGATGATGCCAATATGATTAATTATCTTTTTTATTCACCTGAGCCTAACAAAAACTTTTCACTGCTGTTCCTCATTTAGTAAGTAATGTTTCACTTCATATGCACTTTAAACACAGTGCCAAAAAAGTTCATGTACCTTTTCACCCGGACAGGGATCTACTATTTTGCAGCCTCTTGTTGCTTTACCAGTTGGAAACTTTGTGCCACCATAAAAAACATAAACTTTACCTTGTTCAGCTGGATCAAGAACAATAATTATTTCAATATTACTTGACTGATTGAGTAAACCATATGTGACAATTGTCCTTTTGCTACAGCTAGATTAGAGAAAAAGTATATTTAATCTAGAAATTCTAAAGACCTGAAAATGTTTGAAAATCTAAGTTAAATACTTTCTTTCCACTATTTCATGTGAGAATTCAAGCATGCTACCAAAACCTGAAAATCTCTCCCACTGCCTCAAGTTTTTCATGTACATACAAAAACTTTTTGTTTTCTGATTGAATTTTAGACATGAGAATGCTTTCAGTTTTTGCTCTACCAGGTATGGAGAAAGTAGATACTGTGTACATTTGAATAGGAATAAAAGATTAAAGTTCTAGCTTAATTAGTTTTACTGGAGGAAAATGTAATTTCAAGTTGGTAGTCTTAGTAGTGAGCCTAGGGTTAAGACTGGCCAAGTTGAACTTTGTCATAAAAACAAAAGGGTTGTATAAAATGAAGACCAAAGCCATAAGACCCAAAAACGAAACCCCCTTCAAAAATTTTTTGAAATGTGATTCTTCATTGAATTTGAAGTACATGGAGCAACAATTTTGTGTTTTTTAAAAAAATTAGCCAGAGTCTTCGTTTTGTAGAAAACTCCCCAAAAACTACAGAATAAAGACCCTGACTTAAAACCCTTTAACATCACTTCTGACAGAAGTAGAAACAATGAGCAACAAAAACAACAACCAAAGGGCATTGTCAGAGTAAAAAGCTAAAGTTCAAATGAAATATTCAAATTGCAGAAGAGTTGTTCTTGTTATCACAAAGTTCTTTTTCTCAGAGGAAAACTACTGACTCCCTAGCTTTTGGAAATCGAACCCACATCCCTCTGATTGCCAATCAGATACTCTACCAACCGAGCTACACACAGGAGTTCACATGGGGAATAGGTCACTTAACTTGGTTCTTGAATTTATTATTTCCTGCTATTAAACTGCTAGGCTCAAAAAATTATTTCCATATAATGCTAGTCAATAGAGGGGAGAACTGTAAACTAACATCATCATCGCTGATTTGAATCCGGTTCGTATGACTACTTTTTTACTTTTTTTTCTCTTCTGTATAAATTTAATGTCGTTAGCGGAAAAAAAAACATTTGAAAAGCTCAAAGACAAAAACGATAATTATTGGATGATGAGAAGGTTTTCCAATAAGAGCTGCTACAAGCTCTATATAGAACTAGATATACTTTGATATTTTATGTATATTTTTGTATCAACCTCCTTTCAGTTTTTCTGTAACGTCATCAGTTCTAAATGACGCAGCGAACACTAGATCATCAATTCCATCAAGGTTAACATCAAACCAGTTGGTTTGCCACCCAAATCGAGCATAACTTCGATCTCCTTCAAATATAGCAGGGCAGTCAATGCTATCTATGGAGCGATTTCCTCCATGTTGTAGCAACGATGTTAAGTTGGCAAGGTAAATGACGCCAGCTTGTTCAAATGTTACTGGAACTTTGGCTATGTGACCTCCAACATCTGAAACACGAAAAATATCATATGAATTAATTTTATCTATTACTCTGCAGCCTATCCTGGAAGAAATTTTTGGAGTTCATGCACTAGTTCGTGCATTTTTGGAAGAACTTTTGAGGCCCTTCTTATTGCCATACTTAGATCTTCCATATTTTGTGGACTACAGTGGAACCCTGCCTTACGACCACCTTGTTAATACGACCACCTCGTTATTACGACCATTTCTTTTTGGCCCGGCAAACTGCCCATACATTTTCTTATAAAAACACCCCGTTTATGCGACCAATGACCTCTGCTTTAATTCCAGAAGTGCATTTCTCTTTGTTTAATAATTTAATACAACCACTAATCCATACATACAAATTGCAATAGGAAATGCATTGTGAAATAATGACAGTTTTTATATTTTTAAAACATTAAGTCATCAAAACGGAAATTGACAGTTTTGAAACAATTATTTCTGTAACTAAAAGTGCACTAATTAGCTATATAAAGTGTATTTTATTATTTGAATGCTATTTAAAGGCTTCAGAATAGTTGTAAAACATGTGAAGCATGGATATGCTTTAAATACAGTCACGTTAATCAAAACATGTTTGGTCCTTGTATTAACAGGGTTCCACTGTATAACCTACACCCCACATTTTTATGAATAAGAGAAACAATAGTCAACAGATAACCAACACCCTTAATCATTCACTTCTTCAAGGTACAGTAAATTATCATGTTTAGCAGTAATTAGCAGAACATTTTATTGAAAATACTACAAGTGTTGTACTTGATCAAGTAATTGATTCTTTAGAATTGGCAACTGAAAATTTTCTGAATTTCTGGGCCTTTTCTGTGCTGATTACCCTTTCAGCCCCAAATGTGACAAATGTTGTGTTGGTAAATTCTCCCAGCTAGGGCCCATCCTTTTGATATAACCGGCTTCGGAGAAGTTTACTTTTCATCTTCAAATGGTCACCTTGTTTGATCAATTCCAATCTTCTCATTACCAAATGACTTATTTCGTATGAGTTATGTAAAGAGAAGTTAGAAGTTGATAAACTGGCTGGGGGCTGAAAGGGTTAAAGTAGAAAGTTAAGCTTGACCCTTTTTTAACTAAGTGCATACTCATTGTCGACGCAGAAACTGCCAGAAGAGGGCTTTCATTTGGGTGTGGTCTCCCTACGGACAAACTGGTCCCGAGCTTCATGAAGGTGTCAGAACCAATAACAGTCAGAATGGGAGAAGGTCTAGCTGCAGTCAGGGGGTACACGTAGACTTTGCCGGTACTCTGGGTGTCATTGGATGAGTATGCACAGCTTTTCTTTGCACATTTCCTGTTGCATACAAAGTGTAGTATAAAAATATAGTTTTTTTTTGGTATTGTGGAAAGAAAAAAACTGGAAAATTCAGAAAGAAGCTTAAGACAATGTCATTTCTAAGAAAAACATACAAGCACGAGTCTTGTTTTAAACTCTCTTTGCATTTGTTTTGCGCTAAAAGGTTAAGCCCACAAAAGTAGGTTACCATTCAAGTCGAACCTTCTCAAACACCACAAAAAGTGTCAAGGATGAGGTTGTATACAGTAAATCCCCGCGAGTAAGAACATGTGCTTTTTCCAGTTAGGCTAAACAGGTTCTTACATAAAAGGTGTATAACAAAAATCTAGGGTCCTTAGGTTCTTAATTGGTTGCGCGTGATCATATTTGTCGTAAACATTAAAAAATTAATTTTAGAGCTTTAAAAAAAGATTTTTTACTTCTGA